>PVKE010043938.1:0-13187 GCA_004027555.1 Craseonycteris thonglongyai | reverse complement strand
CCCTAAAATAAATCTTAACAACAACAACAAAAGTTATGAGAGTGAGGCATTCACCCACTGAGTCTTGGCTGCATTGGCAGAGAGCTGTGCCCAGGGGTGCAAGCTCCCCTGCGTTCGCAGGCCCATCGTGTGCAGGGGCTGGCTGGGGGCAGGAAGAGGAGGATGTGTAGGGAGCTGGGGGGGAGCGCTGGCACCGGGTTCAGACGTGTGTGCCCCAGCAGCCCCGAGTCAGAGGGCACGAGTCGGTGCAGGGCCCAGCGGCTCCGCAGGAACGGGCGTCCTGCAGATGGTGGTGAGCAAGAAGAGCATCTAGAGAGGGCGAGAACCCAGGAAGGAGCTCAGAAGCAGGTCAAAGCACAGCTCTTCGTTGGTCGCCCTGCCCAGCCCAGCCCAGCCAACCCCACCCACGCAGACTCAGTTCATGTGTGGAGCCGGGCGAGAGGGGAAGGCTGAGCTCCTTACTCACTCTCAGGGTTTGATGACAGGGGACTAGCGGTAAGCAAGGCTTTCACCCGTCAGGCTGTCGGGCCTAGCACTGGCACAGGCCTGGAAGCTCAGCTGCAAGAGGGCGGGCAGGCTTGGTGGAAAACACTTTATACCAAGCAGCTTCAGAAGGGTCTCTGTGAAGGCACGCCCTGATTGCGCAGGCGCACTGGGGGGCACGAGGGACATTGACCCGCTAGGGGGCAGAGCTTCCTGTGGGCGCCCCAGTACCTCAGCGGTTCAGGCTCGGCTCAGAAGTAGAAAGCAGAGGCTGAAGAGCCATGCAGGCCCCAAACCATGGCCCAGGAGGTGCTGAAGGCCCTGGCGGTCCTCGTGACTCTCGTGGCTCCGGTGGTCCTCCTGCTCACGAGGTCCTCGGTAGAGGCGTTGAAGGAGAGGCTGGTGCGGTGGCCGTTGGAGCTCCACAGGCCTCAGGGGCACTGCAGGCCCCCATGCCGGGCGGACGTGCTTCTCCAGGGCCTGGGGAACATGGTGCATCGGAGCTGCGCGGGCAGGATGGGCCCCCCGCCAGAAGACCGCGACGCCAACTGTTCCAGTAGTATCCTGTCTGAGGAGTGGCCCGGTAGCCAGGGGTGGACATAGGCGAAGTAATGGGACGGGAAGTGGGGTCAGCCTGGGCGTATGGAGTAAATGGGGATGAAGTGAGACCTTTTTAAAACGCCACGGGACGCGGGACAAATTGTTAAAAATCGGGACTGTCCCACCAAAAGCGGGATGTCTGGTCACCTTACCAATGGTGGCCAGAAGAGATGGTGGGTGGAGATGGCCCGAGTGACCAGGAAGGAGGGGAGCAGATGTGAGGGGATTGGGATGGTGAGAACAACCTGAGGGGAAGAAGGTAAAGGAGGCCCACAGCACAGGCAAAGTCCCTGTGGATTGACACCTTAACGTAATCTCTACCAGCGGCCTCAGGATACCTTTCGGGTCACCCGCGGAGGCAGAGATGGCCCGCCAGACCCTGGTTCCACGTGTCCAACATCAAAATGGAGCCGTTTGGAGGGAATTCATAGTCTCTGGCAATATCCTAGCTATGTTAGTTCCAAGAAGGGCCAAGGTTGGGGGGGGGTGGTGTGTGGCCAGGGTCAATCTCCCAAGGGCCATTCTTTTTTTGGCTGTTTTATTCATGAAATTTTTTTTACAGTTAACATTGAATATTTTTTATTAGTTTAAGGTGTACATAACATAGTGATTAGACATGTATTATATATACCTAACAAAGTGATAAACTCAGTAAGTCTATTACCCATCTCACATTGTACTTAGTTACAATATTATTGACTATATTCCCTATGCGTACTTTATATCCCTGTGACTATTTTTTTTTTAATTATAGTTAACAGTCAATATTACTTTATATTAGTTTCAGGTATACAGCGTAGTGGTTAGACATTTATATAATTTATGAGGTCATGACTTTTGTCACTACCAATTTGTACTTAATCCCTTCACTTTCTCTTTCAGCCCCCAAGATCCCGCTCTTCCAGTAACCATCAGTTTGTTCTCTGTTATCTATGAATCTGATTCTGTTTTGTTTGTTCCTTTATTTTGTTCTTATTTTTTCTTATTTTTAGTTTTTTGAGGAACCTCCAAATTGTTTTCCATAGTGGCTGCACCAATTTTCAGTCCCATCAACAGTGTAAGAGGGTTCTCTTTTTTCCCACATCCTCACCAAAACTCATTATTTGTTGATTTATTGATGATAGCCATTCTGAAAGGTGGGAGATGATATCTCTTTGTTGGTTAGTTTTAATTTGTGTTTCTCTGATGGTTTGTGACTGATGTTGTGTCTATTGGTCATCTGTATGTCCTCTTTGGAAAAATGTCTATTCAGGTTCTTTGACCATTTTTAATTGGATTGTTTGTTGTTTGGGTGTTGAGTTGTATGAGTTCTTCATAAATTTTGGAAATTAACCCCTCATCAAGAGTATCATTGGTGAAAATCTTCTACCATTTGATAGGTTGTTTTTCATTTTGTTCATGGTTTCCTTTGCTTTGCAAAAATCTTTTTAGTTTGGCACAGTCCCATTTCTTTCTTTATTTTTTCCTTCATTTACTGTCTTGAGGAGATGTATCACAAAAAAATATTACTAAGAACAATATCAGAGAATTAACTCCTTTCTTCTAGGAGTTATGTTTCGAGTCTTATATTTAAGTATTTAATCTATTTTGAGTTTATTATTGTATATGGTGTAAAAATGTGGTCTTTCAATATAGAAGGGATGAAATTTCATCTTTTTGCATATATCTGTCCAGTTTACTCAATACTATTTATTGAAGAGAATGTCTTTACCTCATTGTGTACTCTTTTCTCCTATGTCATAGGTTAAATGTCCATATAGATGTGGGTTTATTTCTAGGCTTCTATTCTATTCCACTGATCTATGTCTTTTTTTTTTTATAACAGTACCATGCTGGGTTTTTTTATTGTTTTTGAGAGAGAGAGAGAGAGAGAGAGAGAGAGAGATACAGAGACAGAGAGAGAACTGAACTGGTGGAACTCCCCAAGCACATGGGTCCACACGAGCCGGGGCCGGGATTCGATCCTCGGTTCCTAGCACTGCAAAGTGAGCACTTAACCCTCTGAGCCATCCTGGCTTCCCCATACCATGCTGTTTTAATTACTGTAGCCTTGTAACATAGTTTGACATCGGTTAGCATGATACCTCTAACTTTATTCTTCTTTCTCAAGATTGCTGTGGCTATTAAAATTCTTTTGTGGCTCCTTATACATTTTATTTTATTATTACTTTTTTAAAGATTCATTTTATTGTTTTGAACAGAGAGAGAGACAGACACAGAGACAGACAGAGAGAAGGGGAGGGCCCAGAACAGTCTCCATAGTTGTATATCATCAGTTTTCGACATGGTTTCATTCCACACAGGTGGGCCGGGGTGGGGGGTGGGGGCGCACAGGGTAGGAACTGGGGGCCTCCCTCATGGGAAGCTCACCCCAGTTCAGCATATGGTTCTGCACCAGTCAGGGCCGGGGCTTGATCTTTGGACCCTGGGGCTGCAAAGCAGGCACTTAATCGCTGAGCCATCCCGGCTTCCCCAATTTATACATTTTAGAATTATATGTTCAGTTCTGTGAAAAATGCCATTGGTATTTTGATAGGTATTGCATTGAATGTATAGATTATTGCTTTGGGTAGCACGGACATTTTAACAATGTTAGTTCTTCCTATCTGTGGGCATGGTATAAGCTTCCATTTACTTGTATCTTCTTCAGTTTCTTTTTTCAATGTCTTACAATTTTCTGAGTATAGGTCTTTACCTCTTTGGTTAAATTTACTCCTAGGTATTTTATTTACTTTGATGCATTTTTAAATGGGATTGTTTTCTTAATTTGTCTTTCTCATAGTTTTATTATTGGTGTATAGAAATTCAACCAATTGCCGAACACTAATTTTTTGTACTGCTATTTTACAGAATTCATTTTATTTGTTGGGAGTTTATTTATTTATTTATTTATTTTTAATAGAGGAATCCTGCATTTTATTGTGTCAACAACAACAACAACAACAAAACATCCAGCCTAAGAGAAAGCTTATGAGAGTTTATTTGAGCCAAACTGATGACAATTGCCAGGAAGCAAAATCTCAAAGAACTAAGAAAATGCTCTGGAAAATGGTGGTTTTGCAATTTATTTTATAGATTAAAATCAAAGAAGGATAGTGACATGAAGTTCATTGGTGGTAGATTAAGGAGGTGGGAGAAACAAAGCAGGGAAATCTCTGGGCTTGAATAAAAAGTAAATTGGAGAGACGGGGACTTCTTTTACATGGGGTGGGTACAGGAGTAATAGCATTTTACAGCACATAGAGATAGTTATCAGGGAACAACATACAGTGAAGAATAGTTTCCTGCTCAGGTGCAGTGGGTGTCCCGGGGGGTCCAGAAAAAAGGCATTACTTTGATATTCCTAGGGTATGTTCTCTTAGGTGCAAAAAGACAATATGCTCACTTAAGGTAAACATTGACTTTTGTTAAGGAAGCTACAGGCCAAGGATGTGACTACCCACCATGGCCCACCTTAGTTAGGAATTTTTATGTTCAGACCATCTTTAATGGCTAGTTTTGGTCTCTAAGTTTGTAGATCCTACCATGCTGGCCTCGCCTGAGCTTGTCAGGTTTAGTGTATGGCCTTTTTTTTCATTCACAATTGTAAGTAAAGTGTAGTTCAATAAAAAAGGAACCAAAATAAAACCAAGTAACCTATACATAGAGACATGTGCAGCTGTGTAATCATAGAGCCAGATGAATTGTCAGAAGTTGGAAAACCTCCGGTAACCAGTACCCACGTGGCAGGTCATTCTTGCCTTGACCACTCTAGGTAACCACTATGCTGACATCTGACTGCGCATTATGTAAATAGTGTCATTTATCGTGTTCTCTAGTATGTGGCTTTTGTTTTTGTTGGGAGGTTTTTTTTTACAGATTCAATTTTATTAGTAGTAATTGGTCTATTGAGGGTTTCTGATTTTTCTTGATTCAGTCTCAGAAGATTGTATGTTTCTAGAAACTTATCCTTTTTTTTCCAGATTGTCTAATTTTTTGTATTTCTGTGGTGTCAATTGTCACTTTTTTTTTTTTTTTAATTTCTGATTGTATTTATTTGGGTGCTGTCTTTTTTCTTGATGAGTCTGGCTAAAGGTTTATCAATTATTTTTATCTTTTCAAATAACTAGCTCTTGGTTTCATTGATCTTTTGTATTTTTTTTAGACTCAATTTTGCTTACTTCTGCTCTGATCTTTATTTTTTTCTGTCTCTGAGCTCACTGTGGGCTTTGTTGTTCTTATTCTAGTTCATTTAGGTATAAAGTTAGATTATTTATTTGAGATTGTTTTTTAAGTAGGCCTGCATTGCTATGAATTTCCCTCTATATCCTCTCACTGTTTCCCACAGATTTGGAGTTTTTGTGTTTTCACTTTCATTTGTCTCAAGGTATCTTTTGATTTCTTCCTTGATCTGTCAATCCATTCATTGTTGAGTACCATGTCATTTTGATAGGGGCCAAATAAAGAAGCCCTCCTCTTTCTTTTAATAGAAATTTTGGGTCCCTTTTCCTTAGTTCAATTAGCTCCCCGGTTTTACTCTTTTGTCTGTTCTTAGAATTCCCCCAATGTCTCTGACTTTACTACTCATGCTTATGCTAAGTCTCCAGGCTTATTGAATCGGCCTGGAATCTGTATCTGCCAGACACCAATTATCCTGGAACCAGATTTGTGTTGTTGATTACGGCCAAGTCTTCTTTTCAGGCCTTCGGGACTCAACTCCCCAGGAGTCTCCTTTTGGGCTAAGCTTTCGAATTCATTAACTGTATATGTCTCTCCTTATTTAGGGGCCATCAGCATAAGAAATACACCCCAGTGAGGCTTCCAGCTCATCCCAACCAAAGAGGTCAACACTGTCTTTGGTGTGGATCTCAAGATCCCTTCCCCCCTTTCTACCTAGTAAGGGGAAGAGCTCCATGACCCACCCCCAACAGGCAGGGCAATGACCACAGTCAGCAGGTAGTAAATACAGAAGAAAAGAGACCTTCAGCCCTTCAGCTTCCCACAGTGAATTTTTGGGGGGATCGTGCCTCTCAAGGGAAAAGCAGGGCACTATTTTTCTTGTAATTGATGTCTAGTTTCATACCATTGTGGTTAGAGAAAATGCTTGATCTGATTTCAGTCTTAAATTTATTGAGGCTGGTTTGTGGCTTAACACGTGGTCTATCTTGGAGCATGTTCCATGGGCAGTTGAGAAGAATGTATATTCTGCTGCTTTGGGGTGAAAAGTTGTAAAAATATCAAAATCTGGTTTAATGTGTCATTTAAGGCTGCTGTTTCCTCGTTGATTTTCTGTGTGTGTATGTGTTATAACTATTATTTTTTTATTATTAGTCTCAGGTATACAAAAAACAAAATGATTAGGCATTTACACACCTCTCAGTGATACCCTAACAAGTCTACTACCTGTCTGACACTATACCATTGACTATATTTCTTATCCTTATTGATTTGCTGTCTGAAAGATCTAGCCATTGACTTAAATGTGGTGTTAAAGTCCTCTACTATGACTGTATTACTGCCATTCTCTCCCTTTAGGTCTGTCAATATTCCCTTTATGTATTTTAGGTGCTCCTATGTTGGTTGCATAAATGATTACAAGTTAGATCCTCTTGTTGGATTAATCCTTTTATGATTATGAAGTGTCCTTTTTGTCACTTATTATAGCCTTGGGTTTTTTTTAAGATTTATTTTATTTTTTTTGACAGAGAGAGACAGAGACAGAGAGAAGGGGGAGGGCCCAGAGCAGTCTCCATAGTTGTGTATCATCAGTTTTTAACATGGTTTCATTCTACATAGATAGACAGGGGCTGCACAGGGTGGGAAGTGGGCTGGGGGCCTACTTCATGGGAGGTACACCCCCTCGAGCCAGAGGTAAAATGGAGTTGGGGGGGGAGTGAGAACTGAACTGGGGGCCTCCCACATGGGAAACACACCCCAGTTCAGCACATGGGTCTGCACAGGCCAGGGACAGGATTTGATTCTCTGTCCCCGGGGATGCAAAGTGAGCGCTTAACCTGCTGAGCAATCCTGGCTTCTCCAGCTTTGGTTTTAAAGTTTATTTTGTCTTAAGTATTGCTACCCCAGCTATTTTTTTTATTCCATTTGCATGAGCTATCATTTTCCATCCTTTTACTTTGTCATGTGTCTTTAGATTTAAAGTAGGTCTCTTGTAGGCATCATATTAATGAGTGCTGTTTTCTTACCCATTCAGCTACTCTGTCTTTTGATTGGAGCATTTAATCTATTTACATTTAAAGTGATTATTGATAGGTATGTAATCACTGACATTTTATTATTCATGTTTATGTGCTTTACTTCGCCTTCTTCTTAAAGAAGTCCCTTTAATATTTTGTGTAATACTCCTTTGTCAGTAATAATAAACCCCTCTAGCTTTTTCTTGTCTAGGGCCTAGGGTCATTGTAATAGGAAATTGCAGACACCCAAAGGTCAGGTCTAAGGAGGTACACTTGGTGCACTGGGCCTGTCACCACCTGGGTGGGGGGCAGAGAGAGATAAGTGCAGTTATCACACGTAACTTGTTTATTTTTTCCCCCTAATTTAGCCGACTGATTGCTGAAGACCCTGATGAACTCCAAATTTCTATGACCTCCTGTCTCGACCAGCTTCTTTTGTTGATTCAGAATGCGCAACACTTTGTGCCCACATGTTTTGCTGAGACTAATCCGGAACAAGGCGGCTAAGACTAACCTTTCTAGGCAGTGCATCCTTCCTTGAGCACTGATTCCTACAGTAGTTGCTACTGCAATTGTTTGCTTGTAGTGATCCTTCAGCATTCTCAAATCTACTGTATCCCCTTTGTTGGAGGAGGGATTCTTGTTTGTTACAACTAAAAATAAAACTGAATGGTCACTGTACACTTGTATTTCTTTTCACCTGCTGCAGCTCCATGTTTTTTGCCTTTGTCCCTGGATTGGAGGGGCAGTATGGGATTCAGCTATTCTAGTAATACAAGGCAGTGGAGATCTGTTTGCACAGGAACAGTGGGGGTTATGTAGAGTTCTGGTGGGCAGAGCTTCAAGGGAGAGTCCTCACTGGCTAAGCAGTCTACGGGGTATCTGCCCCTGATGGGGGTTAACCAGAAACACTCTGTTACACTCAAAAGGGGTTGTTTGAATGGCTGTCCTAGAAATCTCAAAGTGCATGGTGCATGAAACACTGAATATCCTGAGTGGGCTGAGAGGACCATCAGATTCCAGATAGACTCTTGAAGGTAACAGGGGAGTTGCAACCTCCATGCAGGCTGCAAAAGGTGGAAGTAGTGTGCCTAGTGCAGGGATAGCCTCACGGCCTTGAAGGCTAGGTTCTCCCCAGTTCTGGAAGGCCAATGTGGTCCTGATATGACTCAAGTGGCACTGACAATCAGAGTACCCCCTAATGTCCAGAGCAGTGCTGGTGTCTTGAATGGCCAGGGTGACCTTGGTGTCAACAACCAGGGCAGCCCTGGCATGAAGGACAGGATGGGATCAGCAGCCATTGATGATCCCAATATCACATGGGAAGGACATGCTTCAGGGCCAGGTGGAGATGCAGCATCAGCAGCTGTAGGACCAGGAAACCGACAAATTGTCTTGGATCCTTTGCAATGAGCCCCAGAGGCCTGGTGGCCAAGGGCTGGGTTAGGGACATTCCACAAGATGAGGATTGCTCTTTTTAAAACAAACATTTTATTGTTTTGAGGGAGAAAGAGAAAGGGGAAGGCCCAGAGCAGTTTCCATAGTTGCACATCATTAAGTTGTGAAATGGTTTCATTCCACACAGGTGGATGTGGGGTTGCATGGGGTGGGAACTGAACTGGGGGCCTCCCATCTGGGAGGCAAGAACCTTTGCTGCCATCCCAGCAGCTCCCAGTTGCACGCCACAGTTCAGTATATGGGTTTGAATGGGCCAGGGCTGGGATTTGATCTCCGGACCTCATGGTTGCTAGGCAAGTGCTCAACCTGCTGAGCTATCCCAGCACAGGACTGCTTTCTGGGGATAGGGCACATGGCTGCCTGGGGGAGACAAAGAAAGAAGAGGGAGGAAAATGGGTCACCTGCTAGGAAGGGGAGCCCACAGCTGAGGAGGCTGGTGGTGGAGAAGCAGGCCTGAAGGAGTCGGGGAGGTGGGACAGGATGAACTGAGTGAGGAGGGAGGGAGGCCAAGGAGGCCTGAGCTGTCAGGACTGGCTGTGGGCGGGGGTCAGGGGGGGAAGGGGAGGGGGAAGCTGAGGAGAAGCCCAGGTTGAAGGCCAGCATCTGTGCCCTAAAGCCTGAGGTACTGGCACATTCAGCAGCCGATGGTGCCTTAACCGTGTGCCTGTCAGCACTCACTGAGCATCACGGTCCCTCCTGGAGGCAGAGATGGCCCGCCTGGCTATGGACACAGATGCTCTGTGCCACTAGCAGGGGGGTGAAAAGGAGGTGACAGTGACTGGAAGCATCCTGGCTGTGTGAGTTAAGTGAGCCAAGATGGGGGTGAAGGGAGGAGCCCAGGGCCTAGGTGCCAATCTTAGCCTGAGTGGGGCCCTGTAACAGATAAAAGGAGACACGCAAGTGTTAGGTCGCAGGAGGGGGTGAGGTGTGCTGGGTGTACAGTGCCTTCACCTTTACCTTCATTTTTACGCCTCACCTTTAGCAGATGGACTGATGAAGACCCAGATCTTCTGTTTCCATCAGCTTCCAATGGCTTTTCAAGGTGATTGGAACACTCAGCACTTTCAGCCCCTTTCCACTAAGTCTCAGCCACTAGAGGAGGCTGGGACCTCACCCTGTGACCCCCACTAGGCAATTCACAGGGAACTGATTCCTGTCCTAACCTACTGTCTTGCTGGAGTCACATGGTTTGCCCACATCGGTGTTTGGCTCTCTGGGCCCACTTGTTCTCTTTCCCTGTTGCTTGAGAAATAGGATGATTAAATGTCTGTTACTGCAGAGAACAAGACTGAGCTAGTGTTCTGTGTCTGAGTTTCTTTAGCTACTGGGCCTGCACGTTTTTCTGCCCTTGCCCTCATGTTTGAGGAAAGGGTCATTCTGGAATTCAGATAGTAAAGCAAAGTAATTGAGGACAACTAGAAAATACAAGGAAATTAAAATCAATTGTGCGCTAACACTCAGCACTCAGGACTGTCAACATTTTGGAATCTCTTTGTAGTTTTATACTTGTATCTGTACGTTAAATGTATAATGATAATATAAATGTATAAGATTATTATTTATAAGTATGTTTTTGCAATTTTAGCATTAATTTCTCCTGAAATTATTTCCTTGAACATAAGAAAATTACCTCTTTGAAAGTTCTTCAAAAATATGCCATTGAATGGATCAATAAATGATGCATTATAATTTAATGACTGAATATTTTAATTATTTCTATTATTTTCATTAGTATGGCTAACAATTCAATGGAAATCTTGTATTTAAGTCATCCCATGAACGGTTATTTCCTCAAGATAGATTCCAAAAGGTAGAGATATTGACCTGAATGTGTACTTTCTATTTTTTTTTTAAAATATATTTTTATTTATTTATTTTTATTTTTGACAGAGAGAGAGATACAGAGACAGAACTGAACTGGGGGAGCTCCCAGTTCAGCATATGGTTCCGCACGGGCCGGGCCGGGATACGATCCCTGGTCCCTGGCGCTGCAAAGTGAGCGCCTAACCCACTGAGCCATCCCGGCTTCCCCTCTATTTTTTTTTTTTAATACACTTGATCATACTTGTTTTTCAAAAAACACGCCTCTCACCAGATTTCTGGTTTCCCAACATCCTTGTCCCTATTGGGTTTGTTTCCTACTAAAATAAACAGTTTGCATAAAAAGAGAAAAATGTAGGCACAGTAAATTAGGAATTTTGTGGCTGACTGGATTTATTTCAGGGTAATGGGGCAACATGCTGGGACAATTGGTTAAGAATTTGAATAGGGACAGTTAGCTCCCTCTTATACCCCCTTTGTCCTGAGTATTTTTTGTATTCCTAAATATATTTCAGAACTTTCAAAAATTGAATGTTAACTTACTTAGAAACATTTTGATTGGTTTGAGTCTTGCTTTTAAGACTTGCTATGTAGGCCACAACAGCTATTAATGTAGGATTAATTATTTCCACACTACTGAGACAAGATCCCTGTGACATCATGCCTGTGTTAATAAGGTTTCTCCTAATTGTCAAAGGGGATGCATGGAAGATCTCCAGGATCCTCTCTGCCTGCCGCTCTTGGTCTGCAGTACGCTGACTGGGCTTTAGGGCCCTGACTTCAGTCTGATCCTTCATCCCATTTCTGAGATATACCACGCCCAGTTCTCCATCAGGGCCTTTGCACGTGCTCTTTCCTGATTGGAACTCTTTCTGAGCTTCCACCTGGTTTACTCCCTTACTCTTTCAGATCCTTCTCAGATGTCACCTCTGAGAGGCTTTTTTTGGCCACCTCATTTAAATTGCATCCCACTTCTGCCAACTGATGCATTCCTTATTAATCCCACGCAACAGCCCCAGCTCCAAGAACACTGCTTCCTTGGCACAAAGTATGCAAATACGTACTTGCTTTTTAATCATATCTGGTCTCTCATCTGAGCATCTTCAAAGGCTATTCTCTTGACTCAGACACTCCTGGCCTGACCCTGCTCCCCTCTTTCACCCTGAGTTAATGGATAGGGTAGAGCAAAAGAAGTTGGTAGGTTCACCACGATGGACATACAACTGGGACATGAAGGTGTTGCCAGATTTTTAAGGAGTTTGGGTGTATTGAAGCCACTGCATAGGTAGGGGGTGTTGAACACAATAATGACATGATCTTATTTCTACCTAAGCAGGTTCTCTACTCAACGTTGAGCATAGACTGAGGGAGGTCAGGGCAGAAATAAGTCCAGGAATAGGATGGCAACATCCGGCAGGGACACATATTTACAGATGGAGATGCTGAGTTGGAGATAAACTAAATGCATAGGTACTTGGGTTTATAAATAAGAAAGGCAGGGGCTGTCTCAACACCTGGGCAGAAGGGCATGAGGCTGGAGGTATTGCTGCTGCTCGAGTGGGGGGCTCGACTTGTCACCAACCCCCTTCTTGGAGGCCCAAAGCAAGGCACTAATAAAAGGGGTCCAGGTGTGCCAGGAAGATATTGGCCCACTGATCTCACCCATGTAAGCCCTAGTATCAGCCCTCAGGTCCAGGCAAGAGCCCCTCCCCCAATCGAAGGAGAGCCCAAAACTGGGAAGCCCCTCCTCATTGGTTCTGCTGCACTTAGCTGTTGCTGGACACGAGGTGGATGATCTGTTCAAGCTTCTGGGCAACTTAGATGAAGTACACAAAGTCTTTGAAAAACACAAACTATGACAACTAAGATAAGAATTAAAATATCTGAGAAACTCTATATCAAATAAAGAAGAGAGATTCATAACCTAAAACCTCCCCACAAATAAAACTCCAGACTAGGTACAATATATTTTATTTCTATCAAACATTTAGGGAAGAAATTGTGCTAGTCTCACACATTGCTTTCCAAAAATATATAAATGGGAACAATATCGGCAAGAAGACTACTACTTACAAATATCCCCCATGAGCACTAATGTGAGAAAATAAACCAAAAATTTATAAACCAATTATACAATATATTTAAAAACTAATGTACTATAATCAAGTGTGCTTTATCCTAAAATTGCAGGACTGAAGGCCTAACACAGCCTAATTTCAGGTCATACGCTAAATGTACAATAATCACGATGGTGTGGAATCGGTGCCAGGTTGGACACACAGCTACAAGAAACAGGATTTGAAGTCCTCACATATATGGTGATTGATTTTGGACAAAAATGTCAAGATAATAAATGGGAGAAGGATAACCTTTAAGTTTATTTATTTTATTAATTTTTGACAGAGAGACAGAGACAGAGAGAGACAGACAGACAGAACTGAACTGGGGGAGCTCCCAGTTCAGCATATGGTTCCGCACGGACCGGGGCCGGGATTCGATCCTCGGTCCCCGGCGCTGCAAAGTGAGCGCTTTACCCACTGAGCCATCCCGGCTTCCCCAAGGATAACCTTTAAACAAATGGTTCTGGAACATCCACCTGCGAAAAACAAGCTTCAATCTCCTAGGGTACTGGCCTGCTGCTTTGTGCAAAGA
>PVKE010043937.1:0-13184 GCA_004027555.1 Craseonycteris thonglongyai | reverse complement strand
CCACCTCCCCCCTTACCCTCAGGTAACCACTGAACTATTGACTGTGTCCATGAGTTTTTATTTCTTTGTTACTTTCAGTTTTATGTTCTACCTATGAGTGAGGTGATATTTTATTTGCTAATCAGGGTCAGGCTGAAGTACCACCTTCTTCATGAGTCTTTCATTGTTTACTCTTTTTTTTTTTAAGATTTATTTTTATTGTCTTGACAGAGAGAGAGAGAGGGAGAGAAAGAGATACAGAGACAGAGACAAAAAGAAAGAGGAGGGCCCAGAAGAGTCTCCATAGTTGCACATCATTGGTTTTTCCACATAGTTTCATTCCACAGGTGGGCACGGGGCTGCACAGACCAGGAACTGGGCTGGGGTCTCTCCCCAGTGAGAACTGAACTGGGGTCACTCCCCAGTTCAGCATATGGGTCAACACGGTCCGGGGCTGGGACTCGATTCTCGGTCCCCGGGGCTGCAAAGCGAGTGCTTAACCCACTGAGCTACCCTGGCTTCCCCATTGTTTACTCTTATATTTACTGATTTGCCTCATGTCTGAAGACCTACATCATTAAAATATAAAACGCTTATAAATTATCTACATAAATATAATAGTAATTAATTTCATATTATCTTAATTGACGATCACCTCTTGAGCATTGCTCTCAATTTTCTATACCACATGTAATTTTTTGAGAGCTGGGATTCTATCTTATATTTATTTTGTACATCTTTTAATTCACAGTGCATACTAGACAAATAAATTTTGATTGTTTTATTAATGAGCTTGATTTTGGCTTCCTTCACTGTGAATGTCTTTATCAACAAAGAAATCACTGTTTCTTGGCCTGTTGGCTAAGATCAAATATAACAAAGAAATCAACATATAAAATTTTATGAATCTGTTACTTACCTATCACTTATCCTATTAATGTACAAAATCAAAATAGATTGGAAGACCATTGATACATGGAGAGACAAGAAAGTGTAGAAAAATGCAAAACAATATATCTAAGTGTCAGTGTGTGAGTTTTAAAGATCAGCTTGCTCCTTATATGCTGAATGACAGAAAATGTTACACAAAATTATTAAAAGATATACTTTTTAAATATATCCTTCAATGAGTAAGAGAATGGCCAAAGGTTTTGACTAACAACTATGTATGATACTCCTGAAAAAATAAAAAGTCCAAGATGGTTTGGTGTAAAGTGGTAACTCTTTTCTTTATAGTGATTAAACTACCTACGTAGGTGCCACTGTTGTGTTTCTATAAAAGGGCTAGATATGTCACTTCTCTTTCAAATGTAAATATTTATGAAGAAAATATGATGGAAGTAAAGATTTTATTATTTCTTATGCCAATGAGATAGGAGCAGAAGTTGAAGGTAAGAAAACAGTAGGAATCCCTCCCTATGTATAACAACATCATTGCTCCAACATTTTGATTCTGTATGAAGAAAGTGATTTTGAGGGAGTGTCATTAACTAAGAAAATAAGTTATTTCCAGGGAGCCTAGCAAGACAGGTGGAAAGATTATGATAACCATATATTCCACCTACAAGCATAGCACAAATAGAAACTTTCTCTGGCAGCTCAAGATTATAAATAGAAGTAAATGGTAGCCTTATTATATTAATAAATGAGTTAGTCAATCAATCACTGCCAAAGTGTACTTTGTAATCAAAGGATTTTTCATGTTATGATTAATTTCCTGTAATACAAGTCTAAATATTACATAAACCTCTCTGATGTTGAGTTATACTTTGTGAGACAAAAGAGGCCCTTTAAGCAGCCAAAGAATGGCAGAAGTCGGAAACAGTTTTCCTGGATTTCAGAATCTGAAATTGGTTAGTGGGTGGCCACTAACCAAAATCTGGGAATGCTTTGAAAGTCAAAGTATAGACCTACGTGGTCTAGTACAGTAGCCTGGTAGCCACAAGCCTTGTGTGGTTACTTAGTGCTTGTAGAAGCAGAATCAAACAAAAGGAGCAAGCTTCCTGGAACTAGAACTGTTAGTATGTTGCAAGCATAGAACATATACCAGGTAGTATATGTAAATGGAAGAAACATTGATTATTAGTCAAATATTTCTTTTCCTAGAATAACAATAGCACATATCAAATGTGTATGTATTGTTGTGAGGCTTTCATATTCTACCGGAAAGTCATTAATTCTGAGCACTGCATTGGCACAAGGATTCAACAAAGAAGAGCTCACATTTAATGTTAGTTCATTACACTCACATTTCGTCAGGTATGCTCAAACAAGTTTCTCTCACTAAATGGCAAAATGTTTTTCTTTGTCTAGTAAAGTGATGATAATTGAAAAAAAAAAAAAGTCCAGGGCCACTTTAAACTAAAGCTGGTGATTTATGCCTAAATTAAGTCAGGATGGAAGAGTCCAGAGAAATAGCACTTTGCAATTTCCTGGATGTTAGGAGTTGATTTCCTGTCATAGTTGATGTTGACATGGGCCTATTACTATTACGCATTGTGTTAGTGCCCCAAAGACAGCTGCAGTCCTTTCCAGGTGGGAACACTTTCACAGGCACTGGCTGAGAATTCTTCAACCCAAACTTTATTCTGATCGTTTCTTGATCTATCTGTTAACTTCTATTTTGCATATATACCAGATCTACAATATTAGAAAAAGGATAAACTTCATAGAGATTCAAAATGCTTTAATGGAAGAACTTAGTCTTATGCTTCAGTGATTGTGGATTTACTCTCTGGGAAAAACTTGGTAAACACCCACAATCACTATTTTATAACCAGATATGAAAATTTAATTTCTTTTATGAAGACAAGGCCATAAACTTCTTCAAAGACAAAGTCCCTTTACATGGACTAATGGTTTTCAAAAGTTTAAGAAATCTTAGATATGGAAAATTTGAGCAAACAAGTCTTTATTTGGACTTTATTCCCCACCTACGTGCAGAAGAGTGAACAAATAAGTATTATTAATATTCTTAGGCTGGTCATGTGAAACAATAAAATCTGCACTTTATGGTGAACAAGAGAAGGCATTTTATAGAGAAAAGGACACAATCCACCATTCTTAGAGACATTTACAAATAAATTATTTTCAAAATAACTGCCATTGCCTTTTCTCTCTACCTGGGAACTCAGAGATGGTGTCCAAACTGAAGTTCTTCATGACTTTTGTCTGTTTTATTGGCAGTTCAAATTCATTTTAACAATCAGCAGGATGTCAAGCTGAAAGCACTTTATCTTGTTTCTCATTTTGTAAGCTTTTCATAAAATTGGAGACAATTGAAACTGGAAGGGACCTTAACATCCATCTAATCTTAACCCCTCCTTTGATGGGTGATCAGACCTTTTTGGAAGAATGAAGACTCAACATCTGTCAGCTGGGGAAAGAATGAAACCTAGAGTTTGAGTCTCAAAATTCTCAGTCAGTGGTCTTTGATTTCTCTATACCACATTCCTTGAGTCCACAATATCTGGAGGTCCATTATAAGGTTCTTACTATAAAGCAACAAAGAATCTACACATTGTTACTTTTACAGAGCATTACACATCTCAATAAGCCATAATATATTTAAGTTTTTCAACAATGAAAATTTAATTTAATATGGTCTCTTTTAATTCTACAAAAGAATATTGTTGAGAATGGTTATCAATATTTTTACATGTAAGGGAAATGGTGACAGCCTCTTTAAGGCAGCTAAAGCAGATTATTGAGCCCAAAGCTTTATGCACTAAGGATTTCCCAAGGCTTGAGCTGGCTGGCTTTTAGTTGTGGTTTTCTATCAATTGGGTGTCTTCCTTTGGGTAGCAAATGACTTTGTGATGCCCAAATGAAAATTTCGAAATGTGTCTATTAGTCTGTGCAAAGATCACAAATATCCTTCCTCATTATGGCAGGATAAGAATATAACACCTAGAGGCTTGTGTGTCCTTGTGAACAGCATAGGAAGGGAAACAGCTTTCTTATTATCTTAATAATATAACCAATATAGTGTATCTTCTCTCTTACCTAAATAAGTTTGTGCCATGGATAATTATTTTAAAGATTTATTTTAATGTTTGAGAGAAGGCAAGAGAGAAAGAGAGAGAGAAAGAGAGAGAGAGAGAGAGAGAGAGAGAGAGAGAGAGAGAGAGAGAGACAGACCATGGCAGTTTCCATAGTTCTGGCATTTTGTAGTTTCATTCCACACAGATGGATGTGGGGCCACATGGGGCAGGAATCAAATGGCGGGGGGGGCTCTCATAAGGGGGGAGAATCTTCTCCATCCCAGCAGTTACCAGCTGTGCCATAGTTCAGCATATAGGTTTGCATGGTGTGGGGCTGGGATTCTATCCAGAAACCTTGCTGTTGAGCAAGCGCTCAACCAGTTGAGCTATCCCGGAATTCCCCTGGGGGATTTAATTGAGTTTGTTTCTTTAGATTTATTTTTAAGTAAAAGAAAACTAATAATGTTTTTTCTGTTATGTTCTTTAAACAAATAATAATATTCCTTTTGATTTGAGAAGTGAGATATTTGAACCTTAGTGAGGATGGCGCCAGCAAACGTGTGGCCAGCCCCACACCATTGCAGAATTATGGCATCAAAATAATAAAAATATTGTTTGTTCAGAAAGAATAAAAAGTTATACACCTCTTATTAAAGATTTTAAAATTATATTACATATATTTCCATTTAGCAGATTAAAAATGGAGTTTACAAAATTGCGTAATTGCCCATCATTGAAAATAAAATGATTTTTAAAATGGGAGAAATAGATGTTTCTCTTATATTCTGATGCTGTTTATCTCTGTAGTTCTGTAATAATAGGATTGTTCTTGAATCATCTATTTCACAGCACACTTGCATAATTAGTCATGAAATCATAAGGTTTCTATGTTAGCATCTTTCCAAATGTGGTGTCTTCTGTCCACCCTCACTATGTTTGAAATGTTTGAGATGATGTCCTCACTTTCCTCACTTTCTCTTTCAGTTTATCTTGGTGACAGTGTTACCGTCTGAGAAGCAAACTGATAAACAAAGCAAAGCAATCTGGATCTGTCACCCCTTTCTTCAATGGCCAGCCTGTGTCATACGCACTTCTCTGTTTTTATCATATGTCATTCCTTTCCCCTCGTCCTCATAAACCTTATGTTTCCCCCACAAACACATTCTCACCACTCTATAAACACAGCGCATCCTTTTAGAACTCTTTACATGTATGGTTTCTTCTTTCTGTCATTTTGTTTTTTCTCGCTCTACCTGTAATTTCATCATTTTTGATGAGTTCAAATATGAAGGTTCTCCTTCAATAGTCATTTTTAACAATCCAGACAGAAGTATCTATTCTGTCTCTGGATTTCAAGGGTCACTTTTCCATACATATCAAAAGAGCACTTGCCATTTTTTGTTTTAATTATCTACTTAATTGTCTGCCTCTGCTAGTAGAAGCTTTAATGGTAGCTTTCAAACGTTTTATATGCAACTGCCATTTAAAACACATTTTTACATTGTGACTCAGGATATACACACATGCACACACACACACACACACACACACACACAAACTGAAACACAACAAATACAAACTGAAACACAACTCCCATGAAAGAATATATTCCCTTACTATGGGCAATATTCTTTAACCATTTCTGTTATTTCCAATACTCTCTGGTGGCTCTTGTGTCTGCAGGATTTACCCCGAGATAATGCACATTTCAGTCTTAACCTTATCCTCAAAGATTGCCACACACACAAACAATGATTAAATACTGATCATCATATACATTTCTGTTACATTAGGATCAGAGACAAGAACAGTTTTTATATTTTATTTTCACATTGAAAACCAGATTTGCTTCACCCTGAAAGAATGTGTTTATGTAAAATTAAATGAACACTGCAGTGAGCTGCACTTTTTGTTTTCTAAACAGGAAAAATTAATAATCTCTACTCTGATTTTTAAAAATGTTGGCTACAGCCTATTATATTGATTTAATAACAGTAATGATTCAAGATGCCCATATTGAAAAACTCTCTCGTAGATGAAAAGAATTGCCTCTTACTCATTTTCGCAGCCCTATTGCCTAGCACAAGGTAGGAACTCAATAAATACTTGTTAAGTTCCATGACAATACAAAGATAATATTTCTGAAATATTTTTGTCTCAGTCATAAAACATTTTACTGTATTTCTTTTCTGTCTTAAGCCTAATTTTGAGCTATGTTCCTGTTTCTGTTTTTGTTTTTAGTTTGTGTGTGTGTGCTTGAGTAGACAGAAAGAATAAAGTGTACATGGCTCATGTCTGCTACTTGAAGGTTCTGTTAGAGAGGGATGATGAGTAGAGGGGTAAAACTAGTGCCCTAATGAGTTTTAAATTTATTTAGCCCATTTTATTGATTATTTTTCTCTTTAATAGATAGTAAAATCAGAAATTACTTGCGTATAAGCATTTCCTGCCCAAAATATTTTAATTGGTTCATTTGGAGCCTCACAATGATCTTGAGCTAAAATATCTTTAAATATAAAAGAATACTATCTGTCACGAAAGTAGTTAACTCTGGTTTTCTACTTCACCTACATTTTTACATTTAGTTGGTTCCTGTTTTTTAGGTTTAGACTTTTAATGTTTGACAAACTATAAATTTTGTATTATAAATTTTATGGTCGCAATTCAGACCCTTGGTTCTTAACAGATATTAATAATCACACTAGAAACATTTTTCTTGGTCCAAAGGCAGCCTTGTCAGTTTGAAACCAGGCGTAAATAGAACATTCAGTTCAGTCCATGTGCTCATTTTGGAGCTTAGAGAGAATAAATCAGCCTTTTTCTTGATGCTAACAGCTGAGTATAAGCAGAAAGCTTGTGAAAAATCCGGTGTAACTAACTTGTGGATTCAGCTGTCAATTTATTGATTTTTATGATTATTTTGATAGAATTATCTTTAGATACTAAAAAAATGAAGGGTTTCTTTGTGGATTTTAGCTCATGGACTTAAAGTCAACAGGTTCTTAGTGTCACTTGTAATTAACATTTACATTCAGAGATCTTCATGATTTGAGATACTCTCCCAATATTACAGCTTCTGTCTGTTGGAGAAAGGGAAATAAAGCTGGTTAAAATGCTGTTTCAAGATGATCAGAATAAAATATACGGCCTCAGTGAAACCCCTGTCATGAATTCTAGAGATGTGATTCTGAAGTAATCTTTGTAAAACCCCTCTCCACTCCAAAATTACATTGTATGAAATCCCAATATTTTTATCTCTTTTTTTGTTAAATTTATTAGGGTGGCATCAGTTAGTAACAATTACATAGGTTTCAGGTGTACAATTCTACAGTACTTCATCTATGTGTTACAATATGTGTTCACTTCCTAGAGTCAGCTCAATACTTTTTTAAAAGCAATATAATCAGAGCTTTAGTAAGAAAACTGAAGGAAGACTTCTGTCTATTTGGCCACATAAAAAGCCTGGAGTCACCTCCTAAATTGCTGGACTCCACGTGACACAGCCTTCAAACCACAATTCCAGAACAGAGCAAAGTCTGGGAATGAGGAGGCTGGGTATTGCCGAAAAGTTCAGCATCTCTTTTGAAAAAACACATACTTAGTCTTCTGTCTTTCACAGATCTTGATTCTGGTGTGGTATCCAGGCACATGGGTTTGAAATAGCTCTGTAGGAGACTATGAACCGTCACTTCCCCCAGCTACCTAGAACTACTGGTTTTGAAATATTTCTCAAAGTGCAGTCCTGGGACTGCCTGCATCAGAATCACCTGAAAATTCAAAAATTTTTGAGCCCTGTTTTAGATATATTGAATCAGGACCTTTGGGGAAATTCTGACACACTCTTGAGATCTGATGATTAAGACAGATGTGCTTTCACAGTCTTCTTAGCAAGTGGCTAAGTAATGTGTTCTTTAAAAGGGGAACAGGGTGTAAGCCATCAAAAACCCAAAATGTGACATCAAAACTCCAAGGCATATTCAATATACTTAATATTGCTCTTTTAAACTCAAACAGCACAAATATTACTAGGCATAAGCCCACTGCTTCCTAGAAAGGTACGGGCCTTTCTATAGTCATAGTGTTTACCTATGAAAGTCACTGGAGCATTATTCTGATGAAGAAACCATAGTACTGTGATGGTAAACTTCTAGGACGTATGCAGAATCAAAAGCTAAGTGCAAAGGGTACAAAGAGGTCAGGGGCACTTATGTTTTCTTTTCTCATTTTATCTCCAATTTCTACTTTAAATTCATCTGGAGCTTGGGAGGAGGTGACCATTTAGGAATTTATGGACACCAAGGAAAAATGAATGTAAAGAAATATTCAAGACAATTGTAGAAAGGAAATTATTATTTCTCATATAAATTCAATATCTCATATTGATACTTCAATCATACCACTGTGTTTACATCCACAGATAAAGTTGTTGTCACTGTTTTGTGATATAGGTTTATTCAACAAATTTGGAACTAGAATGTTATAGGATAACCTTGTCCAACAATGAAAATGATGATAGCAGTGACATCATTTAAGAACCACCTGAAATCAAAAGCATTAGCTCTGTAGCTGGATTGCTTGGGGTTGTGTGCTGGATCTAGACCTTGTTATCTGTATGGCTGGGACATTATTTAACCTATGTCTCAGATTTACCTGCTAAGGCAATGTGTGATATTAATAATACAGTAGCTACCTCAGAAAGTTGTTAGGAAGAATAAATTGTTTAATATTGATAAAGGACTTTGAACAGTGACCAGTGCATTTAGCTGCTACTAGTGTAAGAGTCTGTTAACTAATTAAAACAGTAGGAAAACCAGCCTTTGTTTCCGTGTGCTGGATACTATCAAATGTTTTGCAAGCATCTCATCATTTAACTCCTCTCGCCATTTTACATAAACCAAAGCACTGAGAACTTACAACATTTATATTGGATAAACTCAAGGACGTCAGTGTCAAAGTCTAAATGACACAAGGTGGACATCTTTATCTATTATAATAATTGGTATGATTAAAGTTCCCCATTTTGCTGGCCATTCTGACTTCACTCTTCCAGAGGATTAGATATGATTAAGAGTAGTGAAGAGCAAGAGCAGAAGAAGAAACAGAATGCTAAGAAGAGAATGACCAAGGCAGCTCTAGCTCCTTCAATCATATTGTTCCTATTCCTTATTAGACATAATCATTTCAGTATTAAATTTTCCTATGAATTTTTGTTTCTTTACAAATTATGATTTTATATATTTGTGTGTGTGTGTGTATTTGAATGTATTCAAGTGCTTGGACTAGAATTATAATCCCATTTATTTGTATTTGTGGTTGTTTTCTTCACATGGAACAGTTGAAAACTCTCCTCCATGGGACATCATTATAGCCATCCCTTTGCCTTCAGGGGATGGTTTTGGGTGAGTCCCCTGACTCCTCTAACTCCTGCCAAGAGAGAGCAACCTTCCCATAGGTGAGCCTGTCTGAGTACCATGTTTCACCGAGGTTTCAGCCCCACTCCAGTATATGCACCCCACCTAGCTGACATGTGGCCATTTGAACAACCTTCTGGGAGAAGCAAGCCCAGGCTCCATTCAGAAGTGCATGACATTATTTCCTCTCACCCTGTATTAGTCACATGCTCATCCCCATTTATTTTTTTATAGTGAATCAAAAACTCTGTATCCCCCTGAACTTCAAAAACATCTTTGTGTGCAGAGCTGTTACAGAGAGGCCAGTGAGTATGGGATCATTTATTTATATTACTATGGCACAATAGAAGTCACTTTGGTCCTTGAAAGTATTCCAGTGACTCACGATATTCTTTCCGATGTTTTTGACCTCTGCTCCTTTCCATATTCTCCCATCGCCAATAAATTTGCTTCAGAACCACAGAAAAACCACAGCTGTGTTTGCTGATCAGGGACTCAAAGAACGCGTAAGTAAGTGTTTCCATGAGGAATCTTCAAAGGAGGTAAAATGTGTTTCCTGTTGTCTACGTATGACCAGATATTAAGGGATTTTGGAAATGAAAATTGTCATTTCTTGTTTGAAAAATATTTTCACATGGCAAAAATTAGAACAAATATTGAGACATTACCAAGATCAACAGATTTGTATGTTTTATTACATTGCAGCATTACAAATGAAATTACACACAATTTACGATGGATATCTGATAGAAAGTAATAATAACAGATTAAAAGTATTTAATTATCTTAAGAGACAAATGTGATTATCAGAACGTAAAATATTAAATGTCAAAGTCAACAAAAACTCGTAGGATTAACAAAAGAGGACATTTTGATTTATGGAAGTTAGACAAACTGTTCCAGCCCTCCAGAGGGTGCTATTGCATTTACACAGAAATATATATTTAATTATGTACACGTTCTTTTGAAGTAAAAAAAAGAGAATTTTGAACATCTTATTTCCTCATGAAAAAATGAAAGACACAATAATCATAACAGTAATTTGTTTTCTAAAACATAACTGAGGCTTATCTCATTTAACAAAAAAAATTTTTTTTACTTAAAGATCAGTTACCTACTAAAAATGTTTTTAAATTGTCATTTCATGTAATATATATAGTAACTTTTATTTGAATAAAATGGAATTTGCATTACATAGACATTAAGTAGATTTTATGTTCAAAAATAAATGTAGAGATTTACAATCCTTCATTTTATGAACATCAATAAATAAATCACAACAAAAATATATTTTTAAGTAAAGCTATAGAGTTTGAAAATACAAGTTGTCTTTACATAAGTAAAATTATTTTACACTGTCATAAGCTAAAATTTCATACATGTGTTTATAGTGTGAGTGATATTATCTACCAAGAAAAAGTGAATCAGAGAGGCAAGGACAAGTAAACAGCAAACTGGTTCTTTGCATTATTCCAAAGCTACGTGACAGTGGTGAATGAATATACCTTACAAGAGTTTGAATTTATTAATATATGGCATAGTTGCAAATTTGTACACTCAGCTGGAACTTGTATCTTTTTCAAATAATATGATTTCTTTTTAAAAACAATGATTAAAATTGATTTAAGTAATTCTTTTTGAAATTCACTGGCATATTTGTTTTGTTTTGTGTTTTGGCAGCTATTCTGAATTCTTATCATATTTACAGAATTGTTTGAATTATAACATTATTTTTAGACTAATTAATTACTAGTGGAATTTCATACAGAAATGTCCCAGGGGTGCAATAAAGAAAAAAAAATTGAATTGCTTCATACTTATGAGTTTTTTACTTATAGTTTTCTTGGTTTAAAATTATTCTAGCATTATTTTACCAAAATGTAAATTGCTTTCCTCCACAGGAAAATAAAAAGGACTAACACAAATATTTAACTCTTGGTAATGTTAGTTAATGACATCATGTAATTCAGGCAATTAAACAGAAAGCAAATAAATCTAAAAAATATTCACAAACTTAAACATTTTTTTTGTCATTAAGAGAAAACATTTCATTTGAGGAAAGTGGAAAATAATTGATGAGTCATAATTAATCAGTGAAATGATTAATAGTGAACCCAGGTCAGAAAGTTAAGCACCATGCTCTTGTCAAGGAAAGACATTCCTGGAGAATTTGTGGGACACAGTTAAAGAACAGTACAATAAGATATGCCATTTCTCTAACATTCTTCTCTCAGGAGCACAAGCTAGTATAGAGTTTATTCTCTTCACAGTTCTTAGTGGGAGAAGGGTATTAATAACCCCTGTGGCTACATGAGAACAAAATTACCAGAACAGAAACAAAGCAAGAACATAGAGAGGCAGATGGGTGGCAGTTTCCCATGTTTGTGGGTGACTGTGGACGCAGATGGACCTGTCAAGTGTTCAACTTGAGCTGATCTGTTTGACATCGGGAAAGTTTCAATCAAAGTAGCTCTTAAGTAGAAAAGGGAGACAAAATGTAACTTTCTTTGAGGCTCACAAAATATTCTCATTGCGTCCTATCTATTATCTCATAGAGGGATCTTTAGGTTAATATTTAATACCTTAGAGCAGGGGTGGCCAACAAGTCGATCGCGATCGACCGGTCGATCGTGAGGCCAATTTTGGTTGATCATTGATCGCTCACAATGTCTGGGGTGGAATTCCGTGTACCATGGACTTTGAAGCAATTGTAGCTCTTGTAACTCGAGCGGCGCCGCTGTGGCGCCCGGCTGATTTGAAGCGCCAGCTCGAGCAGCGCCAATACAGCGCCCGGCTGATTTGAAGTGTCACATCATAACATACAATCCTAAGAAACCGACAAAATGGGGTATCAGAGTTTATACTCTAGCTGACTCGAAGATTGGCTACATTTGCTGCATTTTGCCATATTATGGATCACTCACAACAGAGCTCTTGGTCAGACCCAATTTACCTGTTTCATAAAGAATTCCGATATACTTACACAAAATGTTGTTGGAGAAAATTCCAGGTGCTCAGGGGCACCATATGTACACGGATCGCTACTATACTAGTTATGTCTTAGCTCAAGAACTAGCCAAATTGAAATGCAATATCTCCAGAATGATCTTTTTTTTTTAAAGATTTATTTGATTGATTTTTTGACAGAGAGAAACAGAGACAGAGAGAGACAGAGAGAAGGGGGAGGGCCCAGAGCAGTCTCCATAGTCGACATTAGTTTTCCATATAGTTTCACTCCACAGGTGGGCACAGGGCTGCACAGGGCAGGAACTGAACCGAGGGCACTCCCCAGTTCAGCATGTGGGTCCGCATGGGCCGGGGCCGGGATTCGATCCTCGGTCCCCGGGGCTTCAAAGCGAGCGCTTAACCCGCTGAGCCATCCCAGCTTTCCCAACAGAACGATCTTAACGAACAGGAAAGAATTAAAAAAGCCAAATTTTTCGGAAAAATCCATGGTCGCGTATCGATGGGGTAACACCTTACCTTTAGGGTGGAAAGATAAGAGGATTGTCACTTGTTTGACTACGAGTGGTGACACAGGAATGTCGACGGTCAAAAGGATTACACGAGGTGGTGTGGAAATAATGGTCAAGAAACCCAATATTGGGGGCAAGGCAAGATGGCGGCATGAGAGGAGAACCCAGACACCTACCTGGGAAGGGACTTACAAACAAAAAGGAACCCACAGGGGAAACCCTGAGAAGCACCCTCAACTGAGAGAACCACACAACGCAGAACAACACACAAAGGTTAGAGGAAAAAGGGGGGAGCGGGAGAGGGAGGGAGAAGGAGCAGTTTGGGGACAGGAACG
>PVKE010043936.1:0-13184 GCA_004027555.1 Craseonycteris thonglongyai | reverse complement strand
GTTCTTGGAAATATAATAATGAAAATATTTTAATAGAAAATTGCACACATAGTACCTCTTTGCCATTAAAGTTTCAAATTCCCTTTAAAGATTTATTTTTATTCTTTTTTGACAGAGAGAGACAGAGAGAGAGCGAGAAGGGGGAGGGCCCAGAGCAGTCTCCATAGTTGACAGCATTAGTTTTCCATATAGTTTCACTGCACAGGTGGGCACGGGGCTGCGCAGGGTAGGAACTGGGTTGGGAGCCTCCCTCATAGGCCCCGGCAAGAACCAAACTGGGGAAATACCCCAGTTCAGCATATGGGTCCATATGGGCCGGGCCAGGATTTAATCCTCGGTCTCTGGGACTGCAAAGCAAGCACTTAATCTGCTGAGCCATCTCAGCTTCCCCTGATTCATATATCTTATTTAGTATTTATAATACCTAATGCATCTAAGATGAATTTTCTAAGTTTATCATGTTTTTATTATACAAGGCATATACTTCAAGAAACAATAAAGAGGAAAATATGTGTTATAATTACCTATTGTCTCACCACAATATTTTAATGTATATGTTTCATTTGTTTTCTTAATAACATAATTATAAAATTATATCCCAATAAAATTTTTAAAACATAGTTTGGATCATGCTAGATGTGCTATTTTTGTATTCTTTTTTTCCCAGTCATCATTCTTAGTGGTTCCAAAGTCATCAGTCTTAGTGGTTCCATAGGATACTGTTCAGTAAATGTTGCATGGTTTATTTAATTTTTCCCCTGAGCATTTAGATCTTTTCAAATTTTTTGCTACTATGCTACAACACATAGCTTTTTCTCGATGTAGGATTATCTTTTTAGGAAACACTAACAGAATTGGAACAATTGGGTCAAAAATACATAAACAATTCTAAAATTTATTGATTTGTATTGACAAATGGATTTCCTAAAGAATTACAAATTTAACTTTCATTAACACAAATTAGTATTTGGTTTTCTTTACACTCTTGATATCAATATTTTCATTTAAAATAATTTTACTAATTTAATGGGGAAAATGCCTCATATTTTCATTTGCCATGTTGATTATCAGTGGTATTTTTTCAATAGTTTTATTTCCTGTTTTGTGGATTGACTATTTCTTAATTGACCCCTTTTCTGCCATAATGCTCAGATAGCATTTTCAGCCATTTACTTATTTTTTTATTTGTAACATATATTAGTTGTGCTCAATTAAATACGTAAGTTTTCAAATTTTGGATAGAAAAATGTCTGAGGTGTTTTGTTTGTTTTTTGGGAGGGTATTACTTTTAATGTTTCTAAGATTAGATTCTTTTCTTTCCTCCCTACCCCCAGGCTTTGTAATTTAATTTTATTATTTTATAAGCAGTATACAAATAGACTAATCATGATCTCTTTATTTTCATCTCACTTCCTCTTTAAGAGGGGAGTTGTAGCAATGGGACCTTAGAGGTTTTGGCTGGTGACTAAGTACTGACTTTAATTGACATCCAAGGCTCTTTGGCAGATATTTAAAACTAAGTCTCTTCTGAGGCTCTTCTGAAACTTCTATATGACTTTTATCATGTATGTGGCAGACTCTTGCCCTTAGGTAGAAGCTCTGACAGGCAGGATCATAGGGCAGACTCCACACCAACTCTTCAGAATTCTGGCACCCAGGACCCACTGTTAGAAGGTGATGTAGTTAATTCCCAGCATGGCAGCATCTTTCTCTTTGCCCTGCTGTGGAAGCTCCTTGCTCTTCAGGGTCTTGACCTCTAGATGTTAAGGAGAAAGCCAGATTATCACCTCAACTGAGAACTATTATGATCTCAACAATCCTTTGAGAAACTGCCCCCATTAAACTTGAGGTAAGGGGGAAAATCTCCTCACCTCTCACTTTTGCTGCTGAAAATGGAGATGCCCAGTGAATCAACAGCTCTCTAAAGAAATATCTCTACAAATTTGCCACCTCCATATTCGAACATCTTTTATATCTTTGACCTGGCTTAGATTTTAGGAATAATGAATCTAGTTTTTTACGCTTTATTTGTAAATTTTTGTTAAAGATGTCTTGCATTTATTGTGATACCAGATCTTTAGTGCCTCCATTGAATTGAGGCAGAAAAATGTTCATTTTAAACATTTTGTATCCTGTTTTCCTAAGCATTTTAATACTATAATTCATTCAAAATCTCTGTTTTACATATAGTGTTAGAGGATAGAATAAAATTTTCCCCCATTGGGTTTTCCTGCATTTGCTTCCATTTACTTGGTGAATAATTCCTCTAGTCTTTATTGTTTTATAATGCTTTATTATCATATATTAAAATCTTATACATATTAGGGTAAGGTTTTTTCTAAGACAGGGCTGGACAGGACTGATCACAGTCCACCAGTGGACCACCAAGCAATTTTGGGGTGACCACCTGAATAATAAAATAAATAGCTAGTGGACCATAACACTTGGAGAAGTAGCCCTTGCCCTGAAAAAGTCTGCCTAGGCCTGTTGTAAGATACCATTGATTAATTTAAGACTGTCTCTGTGATAAATAAGTACATAGTATCAAGTACATGTAAAATATCTTTATATCCTTTCTGATAGAAACAGATCTTTTAGGTAACTGTGATAATGTTATTTTTACCTGTGGTTTAAAATTTATTTTGAAAACCTAATATGAAAGTATGCATACATAATGTATATATATATCTTTTACTAAATAGTATCAAATCTGCTAAACAAATTTATATCTAAATTCTTAATGATCATATAAGTTTCCCCACTTGGTTAGCACATGCATCACACTGTGAAACTAATCCTTAGCCATTGTCTTAGGGAGACAAAAAATGCTTTGGGAATACTGCTTTTATATTTATTAAATAATTTTCCTGTTGCAAAGAGAGGTTCTGGAACAAACTCAACTCTGAACTTCATGTTATTTTCCAACACTGATTTTCTCTAGTTAAATTATCTAGAAAAATATGCATCTGTTTAAAAAGTTAGGCAAAAACTTAAAGAACAAAGCCAAAAGTGAAATGAGTATCAAGGAGCTTAAAAGAAATCAAATGTATTCATCTGATTCTACGCCTTTCAATTTCCTACTTGGGAATCGGTATTTGGGCATAATTGACATTTATGTGTAAATCCTGTGGATATGTAATGGGGCAGAAGGAGTGCATGATGCCTTTACTTAGGAGGCAATGGAATAAAGTAGGAAAAATTTAAGTATTTATTATAGAAGTTAATTTATATAGATCTGTAAGTGACCTTACATTTCATGTAGCCTTATCTAAATGTAAAGTGTAAAGAACAAGAACTGATAGCATGATTCTCGTTTTTAAATATATATAATATGTAGTTAAATATAGTATAAATATATAGAACAATACATTAAATAAATACATTAAAAACTTTTTCACACACAAATACATACACTTCTACCAAAGTATTCATAGCAATCTCTTTCATGGAATAAAATAGAGGTGAAACAGGAGGATGAGTGGAAGACTTACTTTTCTTCTGTGTACATATTCATATTGTCTGAAAATGTTTTTACAATGATAATGTATTTTTTTGTATTTAAAAAAGTAATTTTAACAGATGAAATATTTATTTTCTTATTTATCTTCCTTTACTACCCTCATTTCACAGATAAGGAAGCTGACCTTCAAGGTCGTGTGTGTCAGGTTCATAGAGCTTAGTCATTAGGGTAACAGGATTAGAATTTAGGCTTGCCTACTCTTTCTTGGCACCGTTCTCTTACCTACATACTTCAAGATACTTCCATAGGGTGACATAAATCAATGTATTGATTTATTCTTGGGCCATTGATACTGGGAAAGAGGGTAGAGAAATAATAGCTTTTAAAAAATTGACAGTAAGGCTGAGTCTAGTATGACCAAATTTAATGTTTGCTGTGTCTCAGTTAACTGACTTTTTACTTTATTACCATGTTCTAGAACAATATATTGAAAAGATGCTAGAGATAAAAGAGGTTATGGATAATGTGCTTGCCAAACAGAAGGCAGAAAGAGATGATCTGGCTAAAAAATACAGGTGAGTGATAAAAAAATAGTGCTTTAGAGTTTTCAGTATGTATTTATTTTAGCTACAATACCAAGGCCTAGTATTTCTTAAGAATACAGATGTTGCTTAGGACCAAAAAGTGACTTTATGAGGTAATCTGATCTATTACCTCCAAGTGGAATTGTAAAATTTACTTTTCAGAAAGCTATTTTTCTTCTTTATTATTTGAAATATTCAGAAAACATTTTAGTATTTTAAAAAGTTGTCTACAGCCAAGAATTTTCTGGTCATGAATCTCAAAATTAAATTTTATTCCTTAGTAAACTCAATTTTTTTACATTAAAAATATTTTTTTGCTATCACATATGTCCTTCTAAGCAATTTAATCAAGTATATTTTGTGGGTTTTGTGTACTTCTAAATTCTCAGGGTTCTTATGGAGTTTTATCCAGATTATATTGGTTATATTCCTCTTCTCATCCTATTTTTTGAGAAAGATATTATATACATATTTTTTTTCGTGTTTGGGCCTTGTTTTTATTCGTTTTTCATAGACTTAGCTACATATGTAGCCTACTTTTTTTTTTCTTGTAATGAGAACTTTTTGTAACATTTTTACTAGCTTTTTATTGTTTTTCCAATTTTTAAAATAAATTTATTGGGATGACTTTGATTAGTAAAATTACATAGGTCCCAAGTATATAATTCTACAATATAATGAGAACTTTAAGACCTATTATCTTAGCAACTTTCAAATATATGATACAGTATTATTAACTGTAGTTACCATCCTGTGCATTACATTCCATGACTTTTATTTTATAACTGGTTTATTTGTACCTTTTGAACACTGTCAGCCATATCGCCCACCCCCCTTTCTCCACCTTTGGCAACCAACAGTTGGTTCTCTGTCTATGAGTTAGGTACGGTATATATACATATACAGTATATGAGGGCTGTGTGGAAAAAATTCAGCCATAAATACCTCTATTTTTCATATTACATGTCTGGATACTTTCTGGACAACCCGAGTGTGTGTGTGTGTGTGTGTGTGTGTGTCCACACGTAAGTGAGACTTTCTGGACAACCCGAGTGTGTGTGTGTGTGTGTGTGTCCACATGTAAGTGAGACTTTCTGGACAGCCCGAGTGTGTGTGTGTGTGTGTGTGTCCACACGTAAGTGAGATTATAGGGTTTCTTTCTCTGTCTGACTTATTTCACTTAGCCTAATGCCCTGAAGGTCCATCCATGCTGTCACAAATGGCAGGATTTTTTTCTTTTTATGGCTGAGTAATGTTACACTGTGTGTATCACATTTTCTTTATTCATTCATCCATTGCATGGACACTTAGGTTGTTTCCATGTCTTGGCTGTTGTGAATAATGCTACAGTGAACATGCAGATATATTTTCAACCCTGTTTTTTATTCACATGTAACCTTTCTAACTTTTTAATATTTTATAATCATCAGATACCTCTTGCATACTCATATTTTTTCTATATTTATTTACTGACTTAAAAATCAGTTTTTTATTTTTATTTATAGATCTATCTTTTATCTACATTTTGCTTTTCTCTCTAGTGAATGAATGTCACAAATTTCATTCTATTTTCTATTTTCCTAACACTGTTAAAGCAAATGAGCTTGTAGGACCTACAGATGGGTAATTTACTACAGGATATTTTTCTAGGAGACTTTGGACAAAGCTAGTTTCAATTTTCCTTCATGTCCTATGATTAACTAAATACCTAGAAGTTTGGAAAGTTCCTGATCAGTTTGGGTTTCAAATGTAAATCTATTAATTTGCTCTAAGACTTAACATCTTGTAAACCAAAGAACATTTTTATTTTCTGTCTGAACTCTTTGTTTGACAGTTTTATTTATTTTTTATTTATTTTATTTATTTATTTTTTATTTTTTAAATAGCACCAAGAAATTTATTTAGATGTTTCAATGATTCAATTTACTCACGTACATTTAAAACTTCATACTTCTGAGTAAATACCAATCAGCCATTTAGAATTGGGTATTTTGTATACTCGTGTCTATTAAAACTACATGGCTTCCCTTTATAACAATATTTCTAGGGGCACATATTTCCAATGTCTTTAAATTGTTCGGTTTACCCACAATATGAATTCTCCAAAATATAGTATGGCTGGATTACTTAGTGAAGCTTGCCCATTATCTCAGTTTCATGTAAGTACATTTTCTTATGTACAATGAGCTGTCATTTCTTGATGAAAGTATTACCTTAGTTGCCACATTCAGGGGGTTTTCTTTCACTTACTGGACTAAGGGTTATCTCCTGTGGGAATTTTCCAATAGCTAATGAGATCTGACCTCCAGAAGACTTTCTGATATTCACAGTATTCCTCTTTGCTGTTAATTTTTCTACTGTATAACATTTTGATTATGGTTTGACAGGTTTTTGGAATCCACTGCATTTCATAGGCTCATTCCACTCTATGAACTGACTGATATATAAACATGTTAATCTGCTGAAAGCTTTCCCTACATTACCCTCATTGAGTCCCTTCCCTAAGAGTACTTAGACATGTGATGTGTCTATTATCTGATTTAACACGTTCGTCGCCGCGTCACCCATATCTGGACGGGTATGCTTCCGTGGGGGCCCTGTCACCCAAATATGGGTGACGCTCTTCTTGTTCAAGTAAATAGGATTTTCAGTTGGATTTTTAAAAGGAATTTAATGGAATAAGCACTGAAATATAAATATAGGATATACTCTTCTTCTAAAACTCACTACTTCGTTATCACTATCACTACTTCGTTACCACTAGTCTCCTCACTTTCAATTATATGTTTACACCATCCAGTGAACATTTTGAGGATAAAAAAGTCACTGACGTGCGTCTCAAAAAAAGTATGCTTCTTGACTAACTGAAGGATCTGGGATAACTGCAGTGAGATCCCAGGCAGTGTTTGACAGTTTTAAATGTGTATTATTAATTTCTTTTTTTCCTTTTCTCTGTTTAGGTTCTTGCATTTTATTCTACCAATTGTTCACTAATCTGATTTCTTCTTGTTGCTTCTTTCAACTTACCGTACATCTACTATTTGCCTTAACACCCAGACTACTTAGAGTTCAGTACCAACAACTCTAAACTGTATTAGGAGAAACAGATAATCTATATTATTGCTTTTCTTAAGACAGCTGCCCCGCAAGGGTAGTCCCTGACAATCCCGGATACCATTTCAAGGACTCCTTGAAGTTAGATCTATTTTTATAATAATACTAAGATGTTATTTGCCCTTTTTGCTCTCATTCTCTAATGATTGTACAGTGAAATTTTCTTGAGGCTACATGATGTGTGATATTATCATTTTAATAGCTAATGGATGCTTGGGTATATTTGTGCTTAAAAATTTCTCAGTTTTATTTCCTAAAACAGTAAACATTGATAGATAAAACCCATATAAACAAAAGCCCTTTGGGTTCCTCAGTAATATTTAAGTGTATAAAAAGTCATGAGAACAAAAAGTTTGAGAGCCACTGGAAACAAAGTTTCAGTATCCTGAAGGTCACTGTGTTAAATAGGTGGCTATAACCAAAAGGCAGAGCTGTGGATGAGTTATTTCTCCCACTTAGTCTTCAAGCCCCTGAGAGATTTGATTTGGGGGAGGCACACAGGATAATGCTTGTCTGGGTAGTCCCTCTGAACTTGAAAATGCCTCAGTACAGTTTCAAAGTTCAATTACAATAATTCTGTGATAAACTGACATTTCTCAGCTCTAGCTCAGGTATAATTATTCACAAAATAATCTCACTCCTCCATAGCTTAGGGAACTTGAGTGGAACTTAGTCCCAAATTTTACTTTCTAATGTACCCTACACTGTAAACAGGTAAGCAAACTCCCTAACTTAAAGAATGGTATTCCTCCTGGGCCTTCCTGCTGTCTTCCAACTGAAGGACTAGTAGATATGTAGATAGACAACCTAAGTTTTGTTTCTCTTTTAAGGTTGACTCATATCTGGTAACGATATGAATACAAATGTGGATATTCACATTATTACCTCCTTACAAAGGCACACTCACTTACCTTGAGTCAGTTTCCTCTCAAAGGAAATACATTGAAAAGACTAAACCCTTGAGCTGACCACATTTAAATGAGACAAAGTATGTTTAAAATATAAATGACTGCTAATAAAAGTTTTCTACTGTGATTGCGTATTTGTCTTTCTTTTTCTTTCTATAGGGTGTCCATAGAATCATTTAAGCATGGTGTCCTGAGAGAACAACTGGCTAACTTGGCCACAAGACAGAAGAGCCTTTTAGTTGTGGCAAAAAACCAGAAAAAAATAAGCCAGAAAATTCAAAACTATAAGAATGTTACATCTTTGTCTAGTCTTAGTTTGAGGAAGCTGTCATCTAGCTCACAGATCTCTAGTGACAAAGACAGCCAAGAGTTTAGCAGCCTGGAGAATTCAGTGCAGCCTCAGTCGGGTTCACTTTCTCCTGTCAGTAGGAGCATACAGGAAGCACAGTTGTCTCTGGAAATGTGGAGTGACATCCAGAATACCAACACTTGTCTAAATTCAGAGATGGTGGGAAGAGAAGAATTTTCTGGAAATGAGTTGAATTTTAAACAAAATGTCAATGGCTGTGACTTGGATGGGTCATTAAAAACCATACCTTCAGATAGCGCTAAGAAGATTAATTTACCATTTCAACATGTTGCTTTTATTGCTGAAGCAGAATATGCACAAACAGAAAATAATCGTACAGAAAATACAGCCGAAGGGCATGAATCCTACAATCCTTCAGGACTAACTGGCGCATTAAATAGTTCAGAAATTTCAAGTGTACTTGCCCCAAATGATGCCCATCCATCAACTGTTACATGTGGTCAGACTCTTTCCAATTGTGATCCAAAAAGAGGAAACAGGAAAACAGCTTCCCAGCAGTCACCTAGGGGGGCATCAGAAACCCTGACACATCAAATAATTAATGACTTAGGCGGTGATACTGGACATCAAACGAAACCGTACCTTAAAAAACCAGCTTTTGCTGCTCCACATGCAAATGACAGCCAGGGCACCTCCACCTCTGGGCCTGGCTGTCAACATACTACAAAAAAGCGTTTGAACTACAGCACAGCTCCTAAAAAAAAATGCAAGCAGATAAAGGATCTGATAGCACTAGGAAGAATTAAACCAGGACATAACATTTTGGAATTCAAAACACAGGTATCCTATTTTTCTTTTCTATAAAATCATGTAAATTTTATAAATAAGTGAATTAATGTTGCTGTTACATAGTCTAGTCATTTAGCTCCAATTAGGAAAATAGGGTTTGGCTGGGCTTTGTGAATGGAAGGACACAACCATTGTATTCTTAGCAATAGAAATCATGCTTCTAGAATTGCCCTATTTTAGTTACATTTTAGTCACAAGCACCTTTGGGCTCTCAGACAAGAATTAGTCAAATTGTATCACACCAGGAACGATTTAAGAACAACATAAAAATAATAAATTGCAGCTGCCATTGGTTCCAAAGTCTGGGGAATTACCAGTGTGCTGTTAAAACTTCCCCTATAAGAGATAAGTATAAATTCATTTTTATAGAGAAGCTGAATTTGTTTTTAGAAACAAAAAGTGACTTGGAGTTTGGCTAAGTCTGACTCAATGAAAACAATATCAAATATGCATAAAAGTAGAGGATAAAAATAATTCTGCTGGAATTGCCAACAAAAGAAGCTTCCACTCCCCTTCCCTCCATTCACTTTTTGAAAGAGGAATTCAGAGTAGCAAAGATTGCAGAGTCCTGGAATGCTTTCTTGCTTATGGATCAATCCCACAGAAATAAATCAGGCTACCTGGAACTTAATCTGAATAACCCCTGTTTCCAATCCTTTCCATTTCTGCGTAATAAGGCTTTTCCTAGTTAATAAGTGTTACCAATAAGTTAGGAGAAGAAAATTCTATTTTAAAGCTCCAAACTATAGTTTAGAAAGTGAATTAGTAGCTTTATCTCAGATCCCTTGCTATTTTGGTTTGCTTGCCTCTCAATTTATTGCTATGTAATACCTCACATTAGACAAATCAAATAAAAGTTTATTTAGTAAGTTATTTACATTAACTTATATTTTTAAGGAAGAAATAGATTTTTTAGGGCCTTTATTTGAATCAACATGCATTATAGGTAGAAGTTACAGTGTATCAGTTAACAACCAGTTCAAAGAAATAGTCTGAGAATTAGCAATTCTGAACCATGACATGGCAAGACTCAGGATTTTAAAAGCTTTTCCAAATGATTCATATATATTTAGCTTTCAGAATCACTTTGTCTAGACTTCCTTGATTATCTAGCCTGTGTTTGGATTGGAAGCTTCTGAGATAGTTAATTCAGTTTTGTCTTTTTACTTCATGATATGACAGCTAAAATTTCTTAATGTATTTTTTTAAATTTTATTAAAATATAGCTAACATACAATATTTGTTTCAGGTGTGCACCATAGTTATTCAACATTTATATACCTAAAGAAGTGATCACCATGATAAATCCAGCAACCATCTGATGCTGTACCATTATGTCACAATATTATTGACTATACTCGTGCTATACATTACATCTCCATGACTCACTTGCTTTATACCTGGAAATTTGAACCTCTATTCCCCTTCCCCCCCTCCCTTTTCATTTTTAATTACAGTTGACATTCAGTATTATTTTACATTAATTTTAGGTATACAGAATAGTGGTTAGACATTTACATAATTAAAGAAGTGATCCCCCCGACTAGTATGGTACCCACCTGGCACTATACATAGTTATTACCATATTATTGACTATATTCCCTATACTTTACTTTATATCCCCATGACTATTTTGTAAGTACCAATTTGTACTTAATCCCTTTACCTTTTTCACCTTACCTCTCAACCCTCCTCCCATCTATAACCCCAATAAATCTAGTACCCATCTGACACTGTAGTAATTACAGTATTCCTTATGCTATACCCTACATCCCATGACTACTTTGTAACAACCAATTTGCACTTCGTAATCCCTTCCCCTTTTTTTACCCACCCCCTAACTCCTCTTCCGTGTGGCAACAATCAAAATGTTCTCAGTATCTGAGTTTGTTTCTGTTTTGTTTGTTTGTTTTATTCCACATGTAAGTGAAATCACAGTGCGTCTGTCTTTTGCTCTCTGACATACTCCACTCAGCACAGTACCTTCCAGGTCCATCTATGCCACTGCAGATGTTAAGAACCAATTCCATTCCCTCACCAAGCAATATTCCATCATATATATGAGTTACCTCTTCATTACCTATTTATTCATTGATGGACACCCATGCTGCCTCCACTTCTTGACCACTGTAAACAAGCTGCAGTAATCATATGGATGTACATGTACTCTTGAAATAGCATTTTGGGTTTCTTCAGATAACTATCCAGAAGTGGGATTACTGGGTCCTTTGTCTTTTGTATAGCCTTTATTTTAAAGTCCAGTTTGTATAGCCTTTATTTGAAAGTCCATTATTCATATTTTTGTTCTTTTTAGTCCATCTTAAAGAAGTTTCTCAAATATTCCTTGTAACACTAGTTTGTTGGTGATGAACTCCTTTAACTTTTTCTTATCTGGGAAGCTCCCCTTTATCTGTCCTTTTATTTTATTTTATTTTATTTTATTTATTTTTTTTATTTATTTATTTTAAATGATTCTTTTTTTTTTAATATTTTTATTTATTTATTTTGACAGAGAGAGAGAGAGAGAGAGAGATACAGAGACAGAGAGAGAACTGAACTGGGGGAGCTCCCAGCTCAGCATATGGTTCCGCACGGGCCAGGGCCGGGATTCGATCCTCGGTCCTCGGGGCTGCAAAGTGAGCGCTTAACCCACTGAGCCATCCCGGCTTCCCTGTGTCCTTTGATTTTAAATGGTAGCTTTGCTGAATAGAGTAATTTGGGTTATAGGTCCTTGCTTTTCATCACTTTGAATATTTCACACCAATTCCTTCTGGCCTAAGGTTTCTGTGAGAAATCAGTTTATAGTCTTATGGGAGCTCCATTGTAGGTAACTATTATATAACTGCTTTTCTCTTGTGCTTCTAAGATTCTTTGTCTTTAACCTTTGGCATTTTGATTATGATGTCTCTTGGTGTGGGCCTCTTTGGGTTCATCTTGATTTAGTTCTCTGTGCTTCCTGGGACTGTATGTCACTATTTCCTTCACCAGGTAAGGGATGTTTTCTGTCATTATTTCTTCAAACAGGTTTTCAGTTCCTTGCGCTCTCTCTCCCCTATGATGTGAATGTTGGATGCTTGATGTTGTCCAAAAGGCCCTTTAAATTGTCCTCATTTGTTTGTAATTTTTTTCTTTGTGCTGTTCTGATTGGTTGTTTTCTGTTACGTTATCTTCTAAATCACTGATTCAATCTTCTACTTCATCTGATTCCCTCTAATGTATTCTTCATTTATGACTGATCCTATATATATATATATTTTTTTGTTTTTAATTATTTAATATTATTATTATTATTATTTTTAATATTATTGTATTTTATTGTTAAATTTAATGGGGTGACATTGGTTGGTAACAATTAGACAGTTTCCCGATGCACAACTCCACATCACATTACCCATGCATCGCATCATGTGCCCAGCTCCCAGAATCAGGTCCTCTTCCAACACCACATATCTGGTGCCCACTCCCCCTCCCCCCACAACTCTCCCTCCCCGCTCCTCCCTCCTCTTCAGGTAAACACCAAACCATTGAGTGTGTCCATAATGCTGGTGCCCTCTCCCACCTCCCCTTCCTCTCTCCCTCCCCCCTCCTCCCCTTCCCTCAGGCAATCACCAAGTTATTGAGTGTGTCCATAGGTTTCTGTGTCTTTGTAACTTTCAGTTTTATATCCCACCTATAAGTGAGGTCATATTATTCCGGATTCTTTCATTCTGACTTATTTCGCTTAATAAGGTGGTCTCTAGGTCCATCCATGTTGCCACACATGACTGTATTTCATCATTTCTTATCGCTGAGTAGTATTCCATTGTGTAAATGTACCACATCTTCTTTATCCAGTCATCTATCGAAGGGCATTTTGGTTGTTTCCATGTTCTGGCCACTGTGAACAGTGCTGCAATGAACATGCAGGTACAAACATCTTTAAAGATTAAGGTCTTCAGGTTTTTTGGGTAGATGCCCAG
>PVKE010043935.1:0-13187 GCA_004027555.1 Craseonycteris thonglongyai | reverse complement strand
TCTGGGGTAACAAATATTATACTAAAGAATGGCAAAGGCAAATAAAATATTTTGTTATTATTCACCCTCTTGAAATAAATATTAAATGATAAAGTTGATGTCATCGAAATGATGTTCTCTGAAATCTTAAACCAGCTCACTAATAAAATTGCTCTGGCCGAATAACAAAGTAAAGAATCTGCTATCTATTTGGATGTCGTGAAAGGATGAACAATTATATTGAAATATTACATCATTAGCAATGTAAATGAATTAGCTAAACAAATGATGTAAAAGCATTTGACAAAAATTAAAATGCACAGAGATTATTACCATGGATCTAATGACTGCCAATAAATAGCTTCAAGCAGGACGTGAAAGAAATTTACCAATCCCTGGATATCTGTGCCAATTCTCCTACATCCATCCCCTGAGGTGTCCAAATATCTGAACTGTGCATGCACAGTTTAAATTTGAAATTAGTAATCAAAAATTGTTACAGCCATGGTGATTAAATCTCAAACTAAATCTAATTATTCAACCAAACAACCCATTGAAGTTTATGTAACATAATTAAGATTTCAAACTTACCACAAATCCCCAAAGTTTACATCCTTCAAATAAATGCATTCCACTCAAAAGCAAACAAAATAACTTTTCAATGTAAGAAGTTCTTTGAGTTTCAAAAAATCCCACCAAAGCCAAAAACTTCATCATGCAAATCAACTACTTGACAAAGGTGGCCGGTCAGCAGCATGCCTAGATGATACTGAGAACAACAGAGCATGTTTTCTTCTTAGCAGGACACATATTCTTATGCCACAGAATAAATGATTCCTCTTCCCAGTAAGTACATCTTGAACAGGGATGTTTTAAAGATTTTTAAAAATATGATTTAAATAAAGCAGGTTTCAAATAAATTTCTTTTCCTGTCACCTCTGTGTTAGCATTATAAAGAGCAATTGTAGTACAGTGGATATAAGCCTACGATGTTGGTGTCTCTGAAAATGGTGACCACCAATTATTAATTCAGTCAGTTGAAAGAAGCTTGGAATCCTAAAAATAGGAATAAAAGGTTATGCTCATCCATGTGGTCAAGGTCTACAACTATTGAGTGCATTACTAATATGTCTAGTTATTAAAAAATATTATTACACACTGATCACTCAGACTTCAGAATGGAGACAAAAAAAGAGTTGTCTGGAGCTGAAATTTTGACTGATTCTCAAGATATCAGTGCTAATGGAGGTTCAAGCACACATTTTATGGGCTGTGTGGAAAGAAGTACCACGTTCAGTAGGTATATCATGGATTAAAGCTTTGGGCATGAATATAGGGGACCAAGAGAGTGAAGAGGAAATGGGGTAGGTAAATTTTCCATGTTTGGGGTATTATAGTCCTTAAAAAGTTTTAGGGCAGAGAATTAAGAGGAAAGTGAAAGAATTATAAGTGTACTATCTGTTTGGATACAGTCAAATTTTAAGAATTTTCTGTTGAACATTTCTTAGAGTCAGGATTGTTTTCTTGAATGTGACTATTCCAGAATTCAGTTTACTGGGGTTTCCAAGTACATAGGAATATGTTTTCTTGTGATGAAAAACCTGGCAGTTTACTATAACTCACTGGTCAGGCTTAGAGAAGAAATATGCAAGACTTGGGTTTACCTCAACAATGTGGGAGGGGCCACATCCCGATTACTATTCAGGTATGATGAATGTTTGGTTTGGAGATCATTTATGAACATCTATTCTATAAAATGAGAAAGTCTCTTAGAGGCTTAAGAGAAAACTGGCAAAAAAAATTAGGCACTTATTATTCCACACTTCACCTTAGCCTAGAAAAACGTTGAGAGGAAAAAACACCTTAGGCCTAAAGGAGGAGAAGTAACTGTTACATTGAGTATCAACCTCTATTGCTTGGGTACACCACATGGCTTGGGAGCCTCTATTAAAGGAGGGAGTTGCAATCTTTCATGAAATAATTTTAGATAAGACCAGGAAATAAACTTTTGTTTATACTTAGGCCACTTATCCAAAATATACCATGTCTGTGGCCTTTACTATAATACAATGACTGTAGTATACTTGCTTATCCTTCAACTCTCCTAAGTTTTAGTTGTTGCTCAGAAATCTGCTTTCTCCTAGTGGGCAAACCGTATAGTAAAAGGTTTTTTTGTTGTTTGTTTTGTCTGTTTTATTTTTTCAAACTTTGCAGTCCATTTATTTATTTTTTATTCTAAAATTTATTGGGGTGACATTGATTGGTAAATATTACATAGGTTCTGGGTGTACAATTCTACATTACATCATCTATGTGTTGCATTATGTGCTCACCACCCACAGTCAGTTCTCTTTCCATCACCATATCTCCCTCCATCACTCCCTACTATCTCTCCCACCTCCCCATTAACCCTTAAGAAACAAATGACTTCACTTATAGGTGGAATACAAAACTGAAAATAACAAACACAAAAACTCATGGACACAGTCAATATTTATTTTTAACTGATAATGATTTGCAAAATAATATTATATAATAAAAGAATTAAAAATACCCTTTAACTCTTTAGGAAAATCTTACCTTTCCTTTTTGTTTTTTCTTTTAGCAGAGATTTTATGTTAATGCATTTCTTGGTACATATTGCAATGCTATGTAAACTAAATTATCAAATGAAACATCCTATTTCTTTACCATATTATATTAATAAAGAGCCAATTGTCATTTCTGTTTGTATTCTGAACACTACATTGCACTAAAATCAAAATTGTGAATATCTAGAGAGCCATTATGAGTCAAGAATCACAGTGGATGATGATGATGAGGTCAGCATTGGCTATTAAAGTAGCAGATGCAATCATGAAATTGAAGTTGACTGAGTCCAATGTTGTGCCCTCTGTTTCTCAGCCTTTGGATTCTGAGTAGGTTTTCCTGCTTAAGGAAGAGGTAAAGAAGAATGAGAGAGCACATAAGGTTTCTGTAACAAAAGCTTCATACTAGAATAGTAACTCCTGTCTAGGTGGGAGGCAACCCTGAAAGAAAAACTTTTCTATTTTTGGATGGAAAATGCATTTTGAAGCACAAACTCATCTTACTAACTAAATCTTAGCTAACAACTTTTTTTCTACACAAAAACATTTATTTAATGCTTCATGAGAATAAAATGTGGAAATTATGGAAGGCAGACATATTTACAACATATAGAATCAACAGAATGCTGCTTAATGCTAGATTTGTTGGGCTGGAGGCCTGGTCTTCGATTTTTAACTGTAATCATTTAACTCTGTAAACCTATTTAGTCTTTTGCATTTGATTACAATACTTAAGAATTCTTCTAAATCATTCATTAGTTTCTATTCTAAAAATAAATTCATTTTATTGCTCTGTTATAAAAACAAACAAATTGATTTTACTTTATTTATTAAGGAATAATTTAATGAAAAAGAACACAGCAATGGTGACTTTTCCCCTAGAAATAAAATTATCAGATACAACAATTCTACTAGTTTTTGAGTAAGAAGAGTTTAAAGAAAATTCCTGAATTTCCCTTTTTTATTTTGTTTTGGACATCATCATTTCTTGGAGTAAATTCTGTGGTTGATCAAGAAATGAAAATTGAATGAGGAAAACACATGCACTGAAGGTTATCTACAATGTGATGCTATAGTCTTCCCATTCCCCCCCCCCCGCCCCCGTGAACTGAGGCAATTAATGCACAATTAAGAGTTACTACTTATTTTTTCATAATTTCCCCCCTAAAACTGTCATAAATATAAAAAGTTTCTTTTACAATCATCTCCTGGTGTTATGGGATTAGGAATTAATAAGTAGCATTTAAGGAACAGATGAAATCATATTATCTGCATATTATATTAATTTTGCTATTTTATTTCTAATCTGGATACCTTTTTATTTCTAATCTGGATACCTTTTTATTTTTTTCCTTTGCTCTACTGACTTGGCTAGCACCTCTATTCCAATGTTGAATGGAAGTGTTAAGAGTGGACATCCTTGAACTCCTCCTTGATCTTAGAAAGAAAATATTAATTCTTCACCATTAACTATAATGTTAGCTTTGGGTTTTTCATAGATGTTTTTATCAGGCTGAAGAAGTTCCCTCTATTCCTAGTTTGTGAAGTGTTTTTAAACACTTTTTAAACCCCTTTTAAACCTTGAAAACATTTGTCAAAACTGTTTCTTTATCTATTGAGGTAATCATGTTGTTATTGACCTTCATTCTTTTATTATAGTGTGTTGCGTTATTGACTTTCAGATACTAAAACAACCTTACATTCCTAAGATGAATCCCACTTGATTATGCTGTGTAATCTTTTTTGTATGTTGATAAATTTAGTTTGCTAGAATAGTGTTGAAAATTTTTGCATCTATTTTTATGAGATATTCTCCTTTAATTTTCTTATGATGTCTTTTTCTGTTGGGTATAAACCTTATAGAATGAGTTAGGAAGTATTCCTTCTTGTATATTTTGGAAGAATTTGTGAAGGATTTGTATTAATTCTTCTTTAAATGCTTGGTAAAATTCAAAAGTAAAACCACTTGGGCCTAGGCTTTTATTGTACAATGCTTTGAAATTACTAAGTATTTTTGTTTGTTATAGATTCGTTCAAATTTTCTATATCTTCTTCACATATGACATTTTTATGTTTTTCTAGGAATTTGTCCATTTCATCTGCTACCTATTTGATGGCATGCAGTTCATTCCTAGTCCTTTAAGATTATGCTTCATTTTTACATATTGAAATATAATTCATATCTGAGTATACCACAGTTGAATTACTCCTTTATCTAATAATATATGTTTTTATACATTTGGCCTGTTTTCAGTTTTTGACTTACATATAAAGCTGCTATAACATATGCATGCAATTCTTTGTATGAAAATATTCTTCTATTCCTTTCTGAGTCATGAAGAGGTATTTGTTTAATAGTTTAAGAAACTGCCTGTTTTCCCAGGTGGCTGTTCCTCTTTACATTGCCACTAGCAGTGCATAAGAGTTCCAGTTCCTCTATGTTCTTGCCAATGTTTGGTATACACAGTATTTTTAATTTTAAACATTCCAGAAAATGTAAAGTGTTATCTCATGGTGGTTTTAATTTGTATTCCCTATGACTAATGAAGTTGGAAGTCTTTTCATGCACATTTTGCCACTCATATCTTTATTGTTTAAATGCCTGTCGAATCTTTTGATTATTTTAAACATTGGGTTGCTTGTTTTTCGTTATTGTGTTTTGAGAATTCTGTACATAATCTGCATGTAAGTCCTTTATAAGATATGTGATTTGTAAATATTTTCTTACAGTCTGTTGCAAGCCTTTTAATTTCCTTAACAATGTCCTTTGAAAGAACAGAAGTTCTTAATTTTGAGAAAATACAATTTAGTGAGTTTTCCTTTATGGATCATGATTTTGAAGTTGTAGCTAAGAAATATTTTCCTAACTTAAAGTTTAAATATTATATTCTTCTGTAAGTGGTACCGTTTTGGTTTTATATATACATTTTGTTTTATGATCCACTTTGAGTTCTAATTTTAAAGATGCAAGGTATAAGTTGAGATTCTTTTTTTTTAAATTTTGTATTTCAGTATTCAATTGTTTCAGAACCATTTTTTATAAAGATTATCCTTTCTCCACTGAATTGTCTTTGCATCTTTGTAAAAAATCAGTTGACTATATGAGTATATATATGGTATAATTATAAACTTTATTCTGTTTAATTAGTATATTTTACTATCTTTATAGCCATATTACACTATCTTCATTACAAATAGCTAAATAATAGTTCTTGAACTCAGATACTAGAAATCTTCCAACTTTTAAAAACTTGTTAAAATTTTTTTTGTCTATGTTAAGTGCTATAATTTCAATGAGAATCTTAGAATCAGTTTCTACAACCCTATAGAGATTTATTTATTTTATTTTTTATTGTTTTTGACAGAGAGAGAGAGAGAGAGAGAGAGAGAGAGAGAGATACAGAGAAAGAGAGAGAACTGAACTGGGGGCACTCCCCAGTTCAGCATATGGGTCCGCACGGGCCGGGGCTGGGATTTGATCCTGGGTCCCCGGCGCTGCAAAGTGAGCGCTTAACCCACTGAGCCATCCCAGCTTCGCCAAGAGATTTTGATTGTATTAATTTTATGATGTTACCTATAGGTTCTTTTTTCTAAATATATTTTTTATATTTTGTCTGGTTATAACTTGTTCCCCTTTGTAAAACGTCTCTTATGTAATCACCAACTCAATCATAGTTCCCTCTTTCTCCTATTTTCTTGGGTATAGGGATGTAACTTAATCTCTTTCATTTTTTGTATAGCTGGGCTCCCATCTCCTTATGTTTCATTCTTTATTTTATTATTTTGCTATTATTCATTATAAAGAATAAAAATGTAAGTCTGTACGGATTTCCTAAAGGCTGACATTCTGAGTACAGGAATCTAAGTTGGGCCTATAACATAGAGGTGTTTTTCTTTATAGTAGTTCTTGGATCCTCAAGAGAACTGTGGGATGTACTCATTTATACTTCAGGGTACATTGCCTTGAAAACCATCTTGGGAGAAAGCAGGGTATAAATAATAAATAAATAAAATATCCACCCAATTACCAGTCTTTGATATGCCAGGTGTGGTTTAAGGAACTTCTGGTAAATCCTGGATATGGAGCATTAAGACAGATCTGTTATCTATTATTAGGGCCTGGATATAGGAAGCCATTTTTGGATGTTCTCTCCCCTCTGGGTGTCTTGAACTGGGTGTTAAAAAGTGGAACATATGTTTTAGATATAGGAATTCATGAATAAAATAGCCTTTAGGTAAGCCTAGGTATTTTAAACATCTGGTTCTCAAATGAAGAAATTAACTTTCTGTTCCTCTTGATGTAAGAACCATCACATAGGTAGGGGGAAACTCCAGGGTTACAGCAGTAGCCTTCTAATAATCTCGTCTTCATCTTGTTCTCATGTTATCTTATTTTAACATTTTTATTTTCCTAAAACACAGACACGATTGTTTCTCTCTAATTTTAAAAGATTAGTCTTTGACAGTCGATTATTTCATTCAGAATGATGTTTAGTTTCCATCACTTGGCACTAAAAGGCTTTAACTGCTTGTTTCCTCTTACCCATTACATCTCCTAAAACTCTCCATTGTAAGCAATGTGACTAGCCTATGAATTTTCATATCTCCATATCTTCTTCTGTTTCCATTACCTAGAATATATTTTTTACTTTTGAAATTATATTTTTTCTTTTTTATTAAAGATTTATTTTATTGTTTTTGACAGAGACAGAGAGAGAAAAAGAGGAGGGGCAGGGCCCAAAGCAGTCTCCACAGTTGTATGTGATCAGTTTTCGACATGGTTTTGTTCCACACGGGCCTGGGCTGGAATTCCATCCTCAGTCCCCTGGGCTGGAAAGCAAGCACTTAAACTGCTGAGCCATCCCAGCTTTCCTATTTATTTTTCAATACTCAGATCCCCTGACACCCTCTCTGAACCCTAACCTGGGTTCCTTCCAAGTCACAATTGCCACCTCTTCTGACTGGTCTAGAGTTATAACAACTAGCCTTTACTGTATGCTTACTAAGAAGTAGGTACAATTATTATGCCACTTTTTAGTTAACAGACATACAGCTGGTAAGCAGTAGGATTCAACTGCAGCATTTCTCACGCTAGCACTGTTATTTCTTTCACCTATGACTCTAGCCTTTTATTTTGGCTCCTCCAACTGACTGTATTGCATTTGACTTTATCACGTGTTTACTTTGAGAGTAGAAATTTTATTCATTCACCAAGTGTCCCACAGTGCCTTGCAGAACAGCTTTTACAACACCTATTTAATAAATAAAAAAAAAGGTTTAACAAATTCTTTCTGTTTATGCCAGGCCTTCTTCAAACTGGCCTAAACAAAGGAGAGAAATCTATTACAAATAACAGAGAGATCTCAAGAAATTGAAGAATAAGAAATGAGAAAGGAAAAAGACTTCTGAAAATAATACAACCATTGTTTGACTCTCTCTCTCAGGAGCTACATGGTTTCTTGTGACTTCTTTTTGTACACCTTCTCTTTTCCTCCACTTCTCTCTCTTACTTTATTGACAGGAAATGGCTGTTTCATTTATGTAGCCACATTTTCTCTGTGTTCCACTGCCAACAACTGACTGGAATTTCATATTCCCAATTTTGATTCATGAAAAAGAAAATCTGAATAGGGCAGAGACTCACCCTTGGTCCATCCACACACAAGCTGACGACTACTAGAGGCACTCCCAAAATGATGTCATAGTTTTAAGACAGTGCTCAGGGAAGGGGGTACTTTGGACAAGAAGCAGATACCTTTAAAATAGTATTTACTTTAAATTAATGGTAATATCTTCATGAATTACTGTTTTATTTGCTATATTTACCATGTGTTATTCTTGTAAGAATGATCTATTCTCTTATTTTTGAAGTGAAACTGTAGACTATGAAGATAATAAGTTTGAATATTTCAATCTGATTCCTGCTGTTTAAACCTCATTGACCAAGACAGTAGCAAAAACAATAAGACATCTTTACTTTGAAAGAAAATATCTATGTTGCCTATAGGTTTGAAAATACTTTGTACCTGTTAATTTAAAAATATTAAAAATCTAAATAAGTTTAATTATAGTAAAGTGTAATGCATGCTCTCAGTGTTACTAAATGACTGGATATCATGCAATTCCATGTTGCTTTTTAAAGAGGTCTCTACATTTTCCAAGGAACAGATAATTTCTTGGAGAAACCCACTTGGATGAAGATGACATAAATCTTTCTCAGTATATCTCTCAAGGTTTTACCAAAAGCTATGTGCAATTTTACTGTGTCTGACAAGCAGTGAAAAGAAGTTTTTCTCTTACTGCTTACCTCCTTGGTAAGTTGGTGGTTCCTCACATAGAGGATCCCCCCCCACCCCCCCACACACACACTTGAGTAAAGTGTCAGATATTTTCCATCATTTCAGTGGGAACAGCAGCCAGATCTATCACTGCACAGTGAGCCATGCCAAAGGGAAGGATGTCCAGAAGTGGACCACAAATTGTCCCCCAGGACTTTCGATCATTGTTCGTTAATTGAGTGCTGACAGTGTGTTTGCCTCTCTGTTAAGTGAGAGAGAAGAAACAGACTCAACTTTCCAACGTCTGAGTCAGTTGGACAGTGTGTACGATAAGTTGAAATACTCTGATGGCTACATCTCAGGTACAAGCTGCTTTACTTTCATAGTATAATTTCTTCACATGCAAGGGGGAAATTATGATTTAATAGCACTAAAAATGTATGAAGTTCAGAAAATTTGAGAGGTGAAAAGTCGTTGCCTAAAGAAAAAAAAAGTAATCTTTCTCTTTTCCTTTTGTCATCTAAATCCTCTCTTTGAAAAGCAGTAAACTAATTTGGCTTGTTCTATTTGTAGAAGAGACTAACTCAGAAATCAGACCAGATTTATTTTATTTCCCTGGAGATCTGTGGTTCTTCAATATTAGCTCAGATTCCTTGCCTATGTGATAGGAAGTGAGATTGGAAGAGAGCCAAACTGAGTCTTCATCATATAACCATGTCTTGCAAATGCCAATTATTCTAATTGGATTACCTCTCCTGTTAACAAGTCCCTTTGCTTTCTTAGACAGCTATGTAGGGAATTCTCCACAAGTTCTTCCAATCTCATATGACCCAGATGTTGTCTATATAAGGGAAAAAAAAAAAAAGAAAAAAGAACAAATCTTGAAAAATTTGAAACAACCTTAGAGTGTTAGATTCTCCTGGGGCAGGAGAGTTTAAGAATGTGTTACTTTCAAGACTGTGGTGAGTGATTGATGAATTCAATAAAAAGATTTGATTTTTGATATAAATTATTTCTTGGAACAAGTATCAGTGGAAAGAGAACTAATTATTCCTACATGTTATTCTGATTCCGTGATGACGAATATGTATTTGTTTATTATATTGAATAAGGTTAAAAAAGGAAGATATAATTATGGTACAGGAAATAGGGGTCAAAGGGACAAAACTGTTTATGGGCAGATATGGTGAGGCAAGGGATTATAGTTAAAAACAAAGTAGAAATTTTGAGTTTTGGAATAAAATAATTACTTACGACCCAGGTATTGCATTACTTCCAAATTGTCTTTATGGCAATACATTTTTTAGAAATCTTAATGCAGAAATTAAAGATATAAATTCTTCTGCAAGCCAACTATGCATCTTGTATAGAAAATTAAATGAATCAAAAGTGATTTTTGTTGTTATTGATTTCTTCTATGAAAACAAAACTTACATTGAAAAATTTTGGTGTTTATGTATTTCTTGTCTGTTATGTACTAGAGGTTTCTAAGGTTGGAACAAGCATATATATCTATGTTGTTACATTGTTGTCCACATTTATCTTCTCAACAAACAGACACTATTGTACTTCTGATAGAAGGCACACTTAACTCATTAATTTTAAATATCTATTTTTAATGTAGCTCTAATACAAGATCAACCTATTTCAAGCCATTTTCTTGATCCTTTCTATGATAAAAATATTTTGGCCAGCAGAACTGTTGTGGGATTTGAGCTTGTTGTAAGTTGACTTGTATGGATGTCAATCCAAAGGCCACTCAGTATAGCAGAGCAGCCCCAGGGATTTTGAACACTTTGGATTCTTCCTCCAAAAGCATCTATAATGAACAGAGTTATTTTGAGAGCCTTCCTTGAAGTTCACGCCTTAATTCAATCATCTGGGAATAGGAAAACAGATCCCTCTCAATACACCACTAACTTGGATTTCTATGGTATTATGCACAATCTTCTCATTTATTTTTACAGTGATACAGTGGTTTCTGAGCCAAGTTCTGCAGGCACTGGGGGAAGAAGAAAAAGGTTTTAGCTGGCTCCAAATTTTTTATTTCCTTGCACTTCTTCAAAAATAAAAACAAACACAGTAAACTACACACCTTACACCTGAAGGATGAAATTCTTGGCTGCTTGGTTCATTTTGGCAAAAATCAACCCCTTTGATTCAAGATTGTTTTGTTTGTACCACTGCCCTTTAAATTCTATTGTCTGTATCCTGAGAATTGCACTCCAGCTTTTACTAACTTGATTTACTACTTTGAACCAGAAAATTAGAAAATAAAAAGTAAACTATATAGGAGCGGAGATTATATGACCTAGAAACATTAATCATGAAAATGGTATCCATCATCCCCTTAGCATTTGCTTAGAGCTTTCATAGAAGTGACTGCTTCTTATTAACACTGTCTTTCCCTAGAGGGGGTGAGTTATTAGAAAGGCATTCTGATTTCTGAAACTTTTGTTAGTTCTCAGATATACATACAGTAAATTATTATATGAAAATAAGATAAGTAAACACATGCTGATTTTTATTTAAGAAAAACCCTGTTACATATAAACATGAAATTCCAGTGACCTAGCACTTTTCTTATTTACTCACAATCCTTTCCTGTTTTTTATTTAAAATTATTACTTCAGTATTTACAGTGTAGTGGAAATAAACTGTTGACAAAGTACACTTTAGACCAAGTCAAATATTCATTGACCATATAGTTATCTAAGAGGGTGAAAATGATGGTAACAAAACATTCTCCAAGAAGCCTAAAAAAATAGAACTGCCTAAACAACAAAAAATTCATCATGAGAAATTCCTTTTCAATACATAGTGAAATTCTATCAAAATGCTTCCATTTGAACTATGCTTTAATGATTTAGTATTAATTCCAACAAGCCATTTCTAATATAGAAAGCATCACAAATATTTCTGTTCAGTATCTAGCTGAATTAGAGCCATGTAAATATGTTTTGCTGTATCCAAGAGTAATGTGAACTAAAGGGGTTTACGATTCTGTAACAATTGAGAAGAGCAAGAATAAAAGGTAAGCTTTGTTTTCTAGGAAGAATCAACAATGGAGGAAATTTTATAGCTCTAGGTGTTAAAATTTTCTTTTTTTTCCTTTTTAGGAAAATATTTGCAGTTCTGACACAATGAGGAAATTAGATGTTGGTACATGGAAAAGTCTCTTCTAAGGCAATAGGCATGTGAGAAGCTCTTTGAATCATCTGTATAAAATTAACTCACTGTTTCTTATACTTATCTTTTTTTAACTTGCGTCTTTGCTGTGCAACTGCTAAACTGAAAATTAAAATTGCTTTATATATTTTTATTTCTTTATTTATTTTTGACAGAGAGAGAGAGAGAGAGAGAGAGAGAGAGAGAGAGAGAGAGAGAGAGAGAACTGAACTGGGGGAGCTCCCAGTTCAGCATATGGTTCCACACGGGCCGGGGCCAGGATTCGATCCTCGGTCCCCGGCGCTGCAAAGTGAGCGCTTAACCCACTGAGCCATCCCGGCTTCCCCTAAAATTGCTTTAACTTCATTTAGGAACAAAAAAATAATTTTTTTTTATTTGGGAAAAAACTCCTTTAATTTTAGTTTTGACATTTAAGCATAAGAATTTGAGGAAAACAAATTTAACTTTAGAATAAGATAATCAATATTTATCACATAAATCCCAGAACATTAAGTCTCAAGTGGATTCAAAATTAGTTAATAGTAGATGTTTAAAGCAATGATGAGAACAAGGTAAGCCAATGTTATCATTTAAAGATAATGATTTTGTTCCAGAATTAACTGGAGCTCGTCTGACGCAGTCTTCATATAAAGCTATATGCTTATTGATATAGATTATGCCTCAAATATTTTGACATAATCACCATTGTGACATAATCACCATTATTAAAAGTAATGACCATTGAGTAATCACAATACACCTCTACCATTCTATTCTAGAAACTCAGCATAATTTTAAACTAAATTCTTGGGGTGATATTGCTCAATAAAATTACTATACTGTTCCACGTATAAGACACCCCTATGTATAAGATGACTCCTACCTTCCTAACCTAACATTAAGAAATCAATACATGGGTTACTGCCATGTATAAGATGACCCCCAACTTCTGGTCTAACAATTTTAGAGAAAAGTATCATTTTATACACAGAAAAATATGGTATATAGGTTTCAAGTATATGATTCTATGGTGCATCATCTGTATATTGTGTTGTGTGATCACTACCTGAAGTCAAATCTCATGCCATCACCATATTAACCCCTTGTACCTGTTTCTACCTCTCTTTTCCACCTTTTTCCTCTGATAGCCACTAAACAGTTGTCTGTATCTTTG
>PVKE010043934.1:0-13189 GCA_004027555.1 Craseonycteris thonglongyai | reverse complement strand
GGAGCCTGCAGCTTGCACTAGTGGCCAAACTTGGTTCTAAGCGTGGTCTCTCCCAAGTACTTCCAAGCCTAGCACAGGCAGCTGCCAACAGCAGATCACTCTGTAGTTCTAACCAGGTGGCCTCAGGCCAGGCACAAGTAGCAACTGACCTTGGCTTGTACCATATGCCCTCCCAAGGGGTCCCAGAACCAACACACACTGTGACTGACTTCAGACCATACCAGAACACCACCCAGTTGGCTTTACTAATGAAACACCAAAAGTAGGCACTAAGCAAGCACCATATCCTTGCTAGAGTAAGTCACATTTCATAGGGTTAGACCCCAAAAGCAAAAGTTTGTCTCTTATAGTCATGGCTTGTGCTCATAATCAGTTAGCCTGATGTCAACCCACCCACTTATATGCCAACAGCAATCAAGTCTCAAATATAACAAGAGATCACACATGAACCCACACAAGGGGTATACCTGGAGCACCTGGCTCAGGTGACAAGAGAAACTGTACCACTGGGCCTCACAGGACACATACTATAAAAGGCCATCCTGCGAATAGTGGAATATGTAGCAAATCTGGTATTAATAGAAATACGTAGAAACAAGCATGAAGAAGTAACTCAGTGTTCTCTCATTTTATTCTCTTCAAATAAAAGAAGAGAATAAACTCAAAACTCCAGAAAAGAACTAAACAAAATGGAGGCAAGAAATCTACCAGATACAGAGTTCAAAACACTTGTTATAAGAATAAAAGTAAAGAAATGAATAAATAAATAGATAAGCTCAATTTTTGAAAACATCAAAAATGAAAAGTACAATAACTGAAATGAAGAATACATTACATGGAATCAACAGTAGAGTAAATGAAGCAGAGGATTAAGTTAGCAATTTGGAAGAAAATACCCAATCAGAATAGCAAAGGAATAAATAAATAAATTCCCCCACTCCCCAAATGAAGATAGCTTAAGGGACCTCTAAGACAGAATCAAGTGTACCAACATTTTCATCAAAGGGGTACCAGAAGGAGAAGAGAGAGAACAAGGACTTGAAAAGGTATTTAATTTAATGTTTACAAATGACTGAAAACATCTTTATCCTGGCAAAGGAAATAGAAATACAGTCTAGTAAGTGAGGAGTCCCAAGCAGATAAACACAAAGAGGCTCACACCAAGACACATCATAAAGTTTAAAGACAAAGAGAGATATTAAAAGCAGAAAAAGAAAAACAGTTACCTAAAAGGGCATTCCCATTATTCTGTCAGTTGATTGCTCCACAGAAACTTTGCCGGCAAGAAGAAATGGGTGTGAAATATTCAAAGTGATGAAAAGCAATGGCCTACAACCAAGACTACCCAGCAAAGCTATTATTTACAATGGTAGAAGAGATAAAGAGCTTCCCAGAAAAGAAAAAAACTATAGGAGTTCATCAGCATCAAACCAGTATTACAAGAAATGTTATAGGGATCTTCTAGAAGAAGAAAAGAGAGGAAGAAGGGGAGAAGCAGAAGATGAATAAGGAGGAGGAGGAGGAGAAGGAGAAGGAAAAGGAGAAGAAAGAAGAGGAGGAGGAGGAAGAAGGAAAAGGAGGAGAAGGAAGAGGAGGAGGAGGAGAAGGAGAAGGAGAAGAAGAAGAAGAAGAAACATGAATAAAATGAAAGACTACATATCTATCAATTATTTTAAGTGTAATTGGATTAAGTGCTCATATATAAATAAGGCTTAGAGTGAATGAATAGATAGGAAAATGAAGCTCATCCATGTGCTGCCTAAGTGATGACCACATCAGACAGAAACACATGTCCAGGTTAAATGTAAAGAGATGAAAAAAGACACTTCAAGCAAATGGAAATTGAAAAACAAGCAAACAAACAAACAAAAACCAAAAATCTTGAATAGCAATACTTATATCAGACAAAATAGACCTTAAAACAAAGCCTGTAAGAAGTAATTTTTAAAAAAGGACATTACATAATGTTAAAGAGATCAATCCAACAAGAGAAAATAACCCTTCTACACATTTACATATACAACATAAGAGCACCTAAATATATAAAGCAAATACTGATGGACATAAAGGGAGAGACTGATAATACAGTCATAGTATGGGACTTTACCAGTTCACTGGTGTCAATGAATAGATCACCCACAAAAAGATTCAATAAGAAAACAATAGCTTAAGTGCGACAAAACAAAAAACAACCTACTGAATCAGAAAAGATATTTCCCAATGATAAACCAATAAGAAGTTAATATCCAAAATATATAAGAAATGTATACAAATTAACACCAAATAAGACAAATACAATTTTAAAATGAGCAGAGGACCCAAACAGACATTTCTCCAAAGAGAACTTACAAATGGCCAAAAGACATATGAAAAGATGCTCAATGTCACTAATCATCAGAGAAATGCAAATAAAAACCATAGTAAAACATCACCTCACACTTGTCAGAATGGGCATAAATCAATAAATGGTCAATAAATCAATAAACAACAAGTTTTGGTGAGGATGTGAAGAAAAGGAACCCTCATGCACTGTTGGTGGGATTGCAAATAAACAAGACAGAGAATGACGGATACCATATGATTTCACTTATATGAAACATACACAAAATGAATAAATGAAACAGAAACAAACACATAGATACAGAGAACAAACTGATGGTTGCCAGGTGGGAGGAGGGTTGGGGCCTGGATGAAACAAATAACGAGATTAAGAAGTACATATTGTCAGTTACAAAACAATCACAGGGATATAAATTACAGCAAAGGAAACAGAGTCAAAAATATTGTGTATAGTGTCAGAGTAGTACTAAATTTAGTGGAGGAATGGCTTTATAAATCATGTATCTAAACACTATGCTGTATACCTGAAACTAATATAATATTAAATATCAAATGTAATTGAAAAATAAAATGATCATAAGAAAAACAGAAAGCAAGAAAAAGAAACAGAATAAAATTTAATAGAAGTAAGAATCATGGGGAAGCTGGGATGGCTCAGTGGGTTGAGTGCTCGCTTTGCAGCCCTGGAGACCAGGGATCGAATCCTGGCTCTGGCCCAGGTGGACCCATATGCTGAACTGGGGTGCTAGGGCCTATGTAGGAGTCTCCTGGCCCAGTTCCTGCCCTGCGCAGCCCCGCACCCACCTGTGGAGTGAAACTATGGAAAACTAATGTCAACTATGGAGACTGCACTGGGCCCTCCCTCTTCTCTCTGTTTCTGTCTGTTTCTCTCTCTGTCAAAAAAACAATAAAAATAAATCTTAAAAAAAAAAAAAAGAAGAAGTAAGAATCAAAACTTTTCAGCTGGTGGAGCTTTACTAGTATAAGAAAATGGTATGTCATTCAGGAATGTTTTATCATTTTCTGTTTACAGTTCTTATGTCTTCTATTAAATTTATATTTATATATTTATAAATGTATATTTTAATATTATTTATAAAAATTATTAGTAATAAAAATTAGAAGAGGAGAAGAAAACTAATAAACACTTCATAATGAATTAAGTAAGCATTTGGAAATATGAAAAAATAATATCAGCTTGAAGGAGAAATTTAAAAATCAAGGAAATAGACCCCCCAAAAAAGCATTAAGAAAGAGAATAAGAAAAAAATGGGGTGCAGACGATGACAGATTAGATGGACCTTGTGTCTGCAGCCTCCCCAGATCACATCATTTTGCAGGTAGATAGGGGAATAGTCAACCTTGGAAAACATCAGGGGGCTGGCTGAACAGAACTGACAGATAAGGATTTTAAGGAAAGCCTCAACAAGATTGGTAGAAGTGGAGACACATAACATGGTGGCCCCAAAACTAGAGAGTGAAAATATTATTGTTGGGGCACCTTATGGAGCAGAGGCTTTCACAGAAGGGTGAGGGGTGCAAGCTCCACACTGGACATTTTAGCCCAGGGATCTCTGTGCACAAGACAAAAAGTCTTGTCACATCTGGCAGGGAAAATTAGTGAAAATTCTGTCTATATCAATGGGACAGAGGTAGGCTGAAACTTCAGACACTTTCCTGAGGGGAGTACACAAAAGCCTAACTGATTTTTTTTTTTTTAATTTTAAGATTAAAAAAAATTTATTGGAGTAAAATTGATAGATTACAATTACATTGTTTCCAGGTATACACTTCTACATTACATTGTCTATACATTGCATTATGTGCTCACCATCCAGAATCAGCTCTCTTTCCATCACAAAATATTTGATGCCCCCCACCCCCTGACTACTCCCCACCATTAGCTCTCCCTCTCACCTCCCCCCTTACCCTCAGGTAACCACTAAACTATTGACTGTGTCCAGGAGTTTTTGCTTTTTTGTTACTTTCAGTTTTATATTCCACCTGTAAGTAAGGTCATATGTTTCTTGATTCTTTCAGCCTGACTTATTTCACTTAATAAGATATTTTCAAGGTCCATCCATGTTGTCACAAATTGCTGTATTTCATCTTTTCTTATTGTTGAGTAGAATTCCATTGTATAAATGTAGCACAATTTCTTTATCCAGTCTATTGAAGGACATTTTGGTTGTTCCCACCACTTGGCCACCTTGAACAGTGCTGTGATGAACATTAGAGTACATAAATCTTTGCAGATTAAGGTTTTCAAATTTTTGCGTACATACCCAGGAGAGGGGTTGCAGGGTCATATGGCAATTCCATTTCTGATTTTTTAGGGAATCTCCATACTGCTGACATCCATAGTGGTTGTACCAATTTACATTCCCACCAGAAGTGTATGAGGGTTCCTTTTTCTCCACAGCCTCTCTATCACTTGTTATTCCTTGTCTTGTTGACTATAACCATTATAACAGGTGTTAGGTGGTATCTCATTGTAGTTTTTATTTGCATTTCTCTAATTCCTAGTGATGTTGAGCATTTTTTCATATATCTATTGGTTGTTTGTGCATCTTCATGGGAGAAGTGTCTGTTTAGGTCCTCTGCCCACATTTTAATTGGATCATTTGTTTTGTTGTTGCGATGCATGAGTTCTTTATGTATTTTAGATATTAGTCCCTTATCAAAGGCATTATTTGCAAATATTTTCTCCCATTTGGTTGATTTTCTTTTTACTTTGTTGATGGTGTCCTTTACTGTTTAGAAGCTTTTTAGTTTGATACAGTCCCATTCATTTATTTTTGCTTTTACTTCCCTTGCAGTTGGGATTAAGTTCATAAAGTGCTCTCTGAGCCCAAGGTCTATAAGTTTAGTACTGATGCTTTCTTCTATGCACTTTATTGTTTCAGGTTTTATGTGGAGGTCTTTAATCCACTTTGAGTTAGTTTTGATATATGGTGACAATTCACAGTGCAGATTCATTCTTTTGCATGTGGTTTTTCAATTTTCCCAGCACCGTTTACTGAAGAGGCTTTCTTTTCTCCATTGTATATTTTTTGCTCTTTTGTCGAAGATGATCTGTCCATATATTTGTGGGTTTATTTCTGGGTTTTTTTATTCTGTTCCATTGGTCTGTATGTCTGTTTTTCTGCCAATACCAAACTGTTTTGATTATTGACGCTTTGTAATATAAACTGAATTCGGGGAACATAATGCCTACAGCCTTATTCTTTTTTCAGAGGATGGCTTTGGCAATTTGGGATCTTTTGTGGTTCCATATGAATCTAATGATTTTTAAAAAAATCTATTTCTCAAAAGAATGTCTGTGCAATTTTGATGGGAATCACATTAAATTTGTTTAATGCTTTCGGTAATATGGCCATTTTAAGTATGTTGATTCTTCCAACCCATGAACACGAATATCTTTCCTTTTCTTTGTATCTTCTTCAATTTTTTTTAATAAGGTCTTATAATTTTTTGTGTTTAAGTCCTTCAAATTCCTTGTTAAATTTATTCCTAAGTATTTTACTCTTTTTGTTTTGATTGCAAACGGTGTCGTTTTTCTCATTTCTTTTTCTGAAGTTTCATTGTTTGTATATAAAAATGCTACAGATTTTTGTGCATTAATTTTGTATCCTGCAATTTTACTGTATTCATTTATCATTTCTAACAGTTTTCTGGTGGAGTCTTTAGAGTTTTCTATATAAAGGATCATGTTGTCTGCAAAAAGTGACATCTTAACTTTTTCATTCCCAATTTGGATGCCCTTTATTTCTTTTTCCTGCTTAATGGATTTGGCTAGAACTTCTAGTACTATGTTGAATAGCAGTGGTGACAAGGGAAAACCTTGTCTCATTCCTGATTTTAGAAAAAAATGTTTCAGTTTATCCCCATTCAGTATGACATCTACTGATGATTTGTCATATATGGCCTTTATTACGTTGAGGTACTTTCCTTCTATACCCATTTTATTAAGTGTTTTGATCACAAATAGATGTTATATCTTGTCAAATTATTTTCTGCATCAATTTTTAAAATCATTTGGTTTTTATCTTTTATTTATGCGGTGAATCACATTGATCAATTTGCATATGTTGAACCATCCTTGTGCCCCTGGGATGAATCCCACTTGATCGTGATGTATAATCCTTTTAATGCATTATTATATTCTATTTACTAGTATTTTGTTTTGGACTTTTGCATCAGTGTTCATCAGAGATATTGGTCTATAGTTTTCTTTTCTTTGTGTGCCATCCTTGCCAGACTTTGGTATTAGGGCAATGTTGAGCTTATAGAATGAGTTGGGAAGTATTGTCTCTTCTTCAATTTTTTGGAAAGTTTGAGGAGGATAAGTGTTACATCCTCTTTGAATGCCTGGTAAAACTCAATAGTGAGGCCATCTGGTCCTGGACTCTTGTTCTGGGGGAAGATTTGGATGATTGCTTCAATTTCCTTACTATTGATTCATCTGTTTAGGGTATTCAGGTCTTCTTGATTCAGTCTAGGTAGACTATATGTTTCTAAAAACTTGTGTATTTGTTCTAGGTTGCAAAATTTGGTGGCATATAGTCCTTCATAGTATTTTTCTATGATCCTTTGTATTTCTGTGTTATCAGTTGTAATTTCCCCTTTTTCATTTCCAATTGAGACTATTTGTGTGTTTTCTCTCTTTCCCTTGGTGAACCTAGACCAGGGGTTTGTCAATTTTATTAATATTCTCAAACAACCACCTCTTTGTTGCATTAATTTTTTTTTATTCTCCATTTCATCCAATTATGCTTTAATTTTTATTATTTCCTTTTGCTGGCTTTGGATGTTTCTTGTTCTTTTTCTAGTTATTTAAGATGTGGTATTATGTTTTTTACTTGTGATTTTTCTTGTTTTTTGAGAAAGGTCTGTAGTGATATAAATTTCCCTCTTGTAACTGTTCTTGCTATGTCCCAGTAATTCTGGCATGTTGTGTTTTTATTATCGTTTGTTTTCTATGTATTTTTTAATCTCTTCTTTTATTTCTTCTTTGATCCAGTCATTTTTTAATAACATGTTGTTTATTCTCCATGTATATGTGGTTTTTCCTCCTTTCTTTTTGTAGTTGATCTCTAATGTCAAAGCTTTGTAATTTTAATCTTCTTAAATTTACTGAGGTTAACTTTGTGTCCCAGTATGTGGTCTATTCTTGAGAATATTCCATGTATACCAGAAAAGAACGTATAGTCCTGTGTTGTAGGATAAAGTGTCCTGTAAATGTCAATTATGTCCAATTGCTATAATGTATTATTCAAAGATGATATTTCCTTATTTATTTTCTGTTTGGAGGATCTGTCCATTGCTGTCAATGGGGTGTTTAAGTCCTCTACTTTAATTGTGTTTTTGTCAGTTTCTCATTTTAGATCTGTTAGTAGTAGCTTTGTAAATTTTGGTGCTTCTTGGTTGAGGGCATAGATATTAATAAGTGTAACATCTTCTTATTGTATTGTCCCCTTTATCATTATGAAATGTCCGTTTTTGTCTTGTAGTATCTTTTTGATTCTGATGTCTGCTTCATCAGATATAAGTATGGGTACACCTGTTTTTCTCTGGGTACCATTTGCTTGGAGTATTTATTTCCACCCTTTCACCTTGAGTCTGTATTTGTCCTTGTGGCTGAGGTGTGTCTCTTGTAGACAGCATAAGGTTGGTTCTTATTCTTTAATCCAATTTGCTCTTGTGTGTCCTTTCATTGGTGAGTTTAGTCTATTTACATTTAAGGTGCTGATTGATAAATGAGGATTTCCTATAGCTTATTTTATCTTTTGTTTTCTGGTAGTTTTTTTTCTGATTGCTTCTTTGTTTTTTATTTCCATTGGGTATTTTAGTTTGATGGTGTTTTTGACTGTTTTATCTTCTTTTATTATTATGTGTCTCAGTTCTAATTTCTTTTTCATTTGTTAAAATAAACTTTATATAAAAGAAAGTTTCATATATGAAGTGGTTCCTTTTCTTAAGGATGTTTCTTATCTCCATTTTCTTTGGAAATTTAAGCCTTTATTTCCTCTCCATTTATGTTTTTATTGTTCCAGTTTATCCCTGTTTACTTTTTGCTTCAGGTCCAATCTCATATTTCAGTATTTTTTGAAATGCTGGCCTTGTGCTAGAGAATTTCTTCAGTTTCTGTAAGTCTGAAAAGGTCTTTATTCTTTCTTCATATCTAAAGGATAACTTTGCTGGGTATAGGATTCTTGGCTGGTAATATTTCTCCTTTGGTATTTTGAATACATTGTTCCATTCCCTTCTGGCTTGTAAAGTTTCTGTTGAGAAATTTGATGATAGTCTGATGGGCTTTCTTTTATAGGTTATGGTGTTCCTTTTTCTGGCTGATTGAGAATTCTTTCTCTGTCTTTGACCTTTGATATCTTTAGTATAATGTGCCTGGGAGAGGGTCTGTTAGGATTAAAGTAGCTAAGGGTCCTTTATCTTTCTTGATTTGAGGTTCCAGTAATTGCCATAGATTTGGGAAGTTCTCATCTACTATTTGTCTGAGTAAATCCTCTGTGCCCATCTGATCCTTTGCTCCCTCCACAATACCTATTATTCTTTCTAATGGAGTCAGATAGTTTTTGTACATATCTTTCATTTCTTTTAGCTTTTAGGTCTCTCTCTCCCTTCTGTGACTTTTCCAAATTTCTGTCTTCAGTTTCACTAATTCTTTCCTGCATTTGGTCAACTCTGCTTCCTATGCTAGCTATTTTATTTTTTTTTTAATTTCTTTTATTGTGTTGCTTATCTCCAGGATTTCTCTTTGCTTCTTTATACATTCTATTTCATTCTGAGATCACTTAACTTCTGTGTACTCTGCCAATTTTCTTTGATCTCTTTGAGTGTTTTTAGAATTGCAGTCTTGAATTCTCTGTCATTTAGCTCATATGTTTCCATACCTTCACATTCCATTTTTGGAGATTTTTCTCTTTCTTTCTGAGCACCTGTTTTCAAAAGGTTATTCATTGCTGTTGGAGCATTTCCTTTCCTGGACCTGAGGACTTTTCCCTTGGAAGATATGAAGAAATCTTTCTTTTACTTCCTAACTGGTGCTGCTTCAGTGTCCTATAATATTTTCTTTTGTTTATTTGGTTTACTCACAGTGGCAGACTTCCTAGAAGGTGGACCTCTCTGTGACTCAGTTGTTCTGATCTCTATATGCCTACTCTTTGAGAAGATGTGGTAGGTGATGGTATTCTATGCCTCCAAGATCCCACTGCAGTCAGAAGCTGCCACACCTGTGCTTCAGTGTTCCTAGATTCCTTTGCTGACTTCAGCAGGAGAGGTGGGGGAAGGGCTTATTGGGAAAGGTGCAGGTCTGACTGCATCACAGGGTAATGGTGGCTTCCCGGCAGCAGGTCACCAAAGGCAGGCTCTGAGTGAGGCTGGTGGGGCAAGCCCTTAAAGAAAACAAGTGGAAACAGCCAGGCTCTGTGTCTAAGACCACACAGTGCTCCACTTGGGGCCCCAGCTCATAGAGGGCCATTGTGCATATTTGCTCCCTGTACACTCCCAGTGCTGGCACTCCAGCCACTGGAAAGCCCACCTCCAGTTCCAGTTGCCAACCTTGCACTCCGACTCTCATCTGCAGTCACCCAACCCATGTGCTCTCAGCCAGATCCTCACTCCAGCCAGTACAAACTCATATGCTCAATTGTGGTAACACTGGGAACTGCTGAGATGGCAGCAAATGTTCTAACTTCCCACGCAGAAGGCTTCAAGTTTAGTTCTTGCCCTGTGTGGCCCCACATTCACCTATGTGGAAGGAAACCATGTCACAACTAATGATGTACAAATACAGAGACTGATCTGGGCCGTTCCTCTTTTTTTCTCTCTCTCCCTCTCTCAAACAATAAAATTAATTAAAAAAAAAGAAAGAAAATAAGATATGATTAAACTCATAAAAATATAATGGACAAATACAAAATTATATCAAATGAAGAAATTACATACTGCCCAGGAAAGAATTGATTTCAAGGAATATTTAATAAAGGGCATTGAATCAAAAAAGAAACATCAGAAGAGATGGACTTAAAACAGGAAAAGAAAAGAGGTTCAGCAATTCCACTCCTGAGTATTTATCCAAAGAATTTCTGAAGTGAAGGAAAGAGAAAGAGGACTCAATTTATGTATAATTGAAGACCCCGAAGAGGAAAACCAAAACATTGAAAAATAAGTAATTTTTAAAAGTATAATCCAAGAAAATGTTGCAGAAATAAAAGAAAATATATACCAACATATTAAGTTAAAAAAAACAAAAAAAACCACACCTAATACCAAGGAAAATTAGCACACTAATATCAATACCTAGATAAACTCTAGTAAAACAATTAGATCTTAAATACAATAGAAAAATTCTCAAAGCCTCCATCGCATAAAAACACAAACAAGAAAACAGTAAATATGCACTAAAAACATTCAAAGAAATAAAGTATGAATCAAAAATTTTGTATCTAAAGTATGTTTTAAATATCAAGATATGATACAATTTTTAAGTACTTGGTGAATTTTGTAACTATGAGCTCTACTTTAATAATTTTCTATAGCAGTGGTTTCAAACCTTTTGCCACTTGTGTACTCCCTTTAAACCCATTTCTCTAAATTGTATCTTTTATTTTTAAAAGAGCTGTTTTTAAATACTAACACTTTTGTTCAGTGCTTAACTTAATGTAAAATAATGAAAATGAAGTAATAAGTTAGGGAAGAAAAATATTACACTAAAAGTACAAATGACATTTAATTTCACAATGTATATAACAATTAAATATTGATAATGTTACGTATTTAACAAACTTTTAATTTATTATTTAAAATAATACTTGTGTTATCTGAATAGCCTGTAATTATTGTTATGCATATTACTAGCTGATTGATAATTTTTTAGTGAGATCATTGAGCTTGACTTGATGCACTTCATTTCTTGAAACCAGGGTCACAACATACAAGATACAGTCTTAAATCTGGATTTGCATTGAGCTTGTTGCAGTACTTATCTTTTATGGAGGTGTAAGAAGTAAAACCTGTCTACACTAGTTCAGTATTAGTAAATGGCAACAGGTATTTGAGTGCCTTCTCACTGAACTGTTTGTATTCCTCACTGACATCTCCCCAGAATGTAATAAGATGCTTTCTTTTAAAATCAGAATTTAAAGAAGAATCAGTTGAAAGTTTGATTAACAGCTCTTCATTTTTTTTTTTTTTTAATATATAGGAATTTTTTTTTAAATATATTTTTATTTATTTATTTATTTTTGACAGGGAGAGAGAGAGATACAGAGACAGAGACAGAGAGAGAACTAAACTGGGGGAGCTCCCAGTTCAGCATATGGTTCCGCACAGGCCGGGGCCGGGATTCGATCCCTGGTCCCCGGCGCTGCAAGGTGAGCGCTTAACCCACTGAGCCATCCTGGCTTCCCCTAACAGCTCTTCTTCATTGATAGATAATTTAGTTTCATTGAAGAAGTCTTCATTGCAGGGATCTGCAATCCAGTTGTTTTCATTTTTCCACATTGAGGAAAATACTTATAAAAGGACACTTTAAGACCTTCTAAGTTACTTACAAAATTGTCTTTCACGTTTTGGGATAGGTGAAATTCATTCTTAGATAAGAATTGTACAGAGTTTCAAATACTTCAGGTTGATCTCTTTCAATACACACTTTCCAAAAGTTCAGCCTTTTAATCATTGACTCAATATCATCAGTTACTTTGAATATAGTGATAAAGCTGTTTTACAGTGCCAAGCTGAGTTTGTTTATTTCTAAAAAAAATATCTGATAAATATGAAGACTTTTAAGCCAATCACTGTCCTGAAATTTTGGAGCAAGGGAGAAATAGTGGTTATCAAAAAATACTTCAGGGATGCTGGAATGGCTCAGTGGGTTGAGCACTTGCCTTTCAGCCTTGGGGCAGAGAATTAATTCCTGGTTTGGTCTGTGTGGACCATATGCTGAACTGGGTTGTGCTTTCCATGTGGGAGGCCCCCAGTTTGGTTCCCGCTAGGGTGAGCTTCCCATGTGGGAGGCCCCTGGTTTGGCTCCTGCCCAGGTCATAACTCCCATTTGGAAGACCCCTGGCCCAGTTTTCACCCTGTCAGCCCCTTGCCCACCTGTGTGGAATGAAACTATGTTGAAAGCTAATGATATACAACTATGGAAGCTGCTCTGGCCTTTCCCCTTCTCCCTGTCTCTTTCTTTGTAAAAACAATAAAATAAATCTTAAAACAACAAGAACAAACAAACAAACAAGATACCTGCACTTCATGTCTAAATTCAAATATTCATGTAAGTCCTTTTTCACAATCTAGCCATTCTACCTCCGTATGCAAAAGTAATGTGCCCTGAATGCTGTTCATTTCTTCACACAGAGCTTTAAACAATCTGGAGTTTCATGGTTGTGACTTAATAAAATTACAGCTTTTACAGCCTCATCAAGAATATCTTTCAGTTCACTAGGAGGAGGTTTAGATGCAAGACTTTGTCTATGAATGCAGAAGTGACTCCATGGTACATGGGGAGCTACTTCTTTAATTTGGCTGCATAGGCCTATAAAACAACCTGACATAGGCTTGCCTCCATACACCACAACAATTCAACCAACTAATTTTCTTTTCAATGGCATAACCATTGATTGCATTAAAAATATGGAAACAACCAAAATGCCCTTCGATAGATGACTGGATAAAGAAGATGTGGTACATTTACACAATGGAATACTACTCAGCGATGAGAAATGATAAATTACAGTCATTTCTGGCAACATGGATGGACCTAGAGACCATCTTATTAAGCGAAATAAGTCAGACTGAAAGAATCAGGAAACACATGACCTCACTTATA
>PVKE010043933.1:0-13198 GCA_004027555.1 Craseonycteris thonglongyai | reverse complement strand
CCAGCAAAGATGGCATTGAATTGAGACCTGAGGGACCACAGAAAGGCAGCCATGCAAAGATCTGGAAAGACAGGGCCCCAGGTAGAGGAATGGGTAAGTGTGATGCCTGCCTGAGTGGAAGTAGACAGTGACCTGTTTAAGGAGGCAGAAGGTAGAGGCAGCTAGAGCTTAGTCAATGAAGGGGCAAGTTGGGAGGAGTTGTGGTCAGCAAGACAGCCAGCCATGGGTCTGATATCACAGAGGCCACTGAAAGTGTCTGGATTTAATTATAAATAGACTTGGAAGGCACTGGAGGGTTTAAATACAGAGCAGTATGATCTTTTTAAAAGATCGTCCAGCCTGCTGGGTGGTGATGGGTGTGTGGTGAGGGAGGAGGGCAGGAGTGAGTAGAAGCTGGAAGGCAAGGCTGGAGACTTGCAGGAGCCCTGGTGAGATGATGGTGGCTCAGACGAGAATGATATCAGAGGACAGGAATGAAGTGGTTGGATTCTGGCTGTATTCTGGCGGCCAGGCTCACCGGCATTATTCCCATTGCATTTCAGTCCTCTCATCTGTAAAGTGAAGACAGCAATGTCTGCCTGCCCATGTCACAGCTTTGCTGGGGAGAGTCACTGTGAAATTGGGTCCCAATCCACAAAGCATCATGGCATGAACTTGCGCTTCCTAATGGCAAGTCTGCGTTTGAATACCCCTTCCTGCTTCCCAAATCAATCTCACCAACCCCTTCTCCTCCAGCCTCATGATAACCCTGGGAGGTAGGTAGCAGAATTCATTATTTTGCAAGAAAGGTAAACTGAAATGTGTTTGAGGAAGAGACTTGTTCTAGGCAGTGGAGACTCCACACACTGGTTGCAGATGATCTTAAAAAGTGATCATTTTCGAAGACCCAGGCAAATTAGACTCCATAAGAACAGGCCAAATCTATAGGACTCCTGGGGATGGGGGTGATAACTCCAGTATCTATTCTGTCTAAACCAGCATCAATCACATAGAACACAATGAGTGATAGAAAAGACAGCCATAGCTGTTCTGTTAGAGTGGCGGGATTATGAGTGATTAACTTTTCTTTCAGATAACTGATAGGAAGGTATTCTCAATCAAACTTAATATCTTAAAAAATTATCACATTAGACTAGCATTGGTTTCATCATATTGGTAAAAAAATCAGAAGCAATGCATTCATTTGTTATTAATTCATTAATACTTCACTACATGCCCAGCATTACGGTAGGTGTTTAATAAATATTCATGGAGGTAACAGAGAGGTACAGTCCCTGCTCTAGCAAAAAGGAATTATATGGCATTTAATGGAATATTGAAAGGAATAAAATGATCTTTATGATGCAAAAAATACTGAGAGCAAGCTAAAGGCTCCATAATGGAGAAACAATATAGAGAAAAAGTGTTCAAAACTTGGGAATAAGGCAAAGAGCAAGCAGGATGTCCTTTCAGTGCCACGTTGTAGTGTTGTTTAACAGGCCGTCACACTGATCACTGAATTATCTAGGGGAATGTACTCAGCTCTTTTTTTTTTTTTACTTACCGGTACTATTCATTAAAAAACTACCGGTATACTCCATTAAGATATGTTGGTAACTGTGGCTTTCTATCCAGTAGAGATGCAAATGACTTTAGTAGAAAGATAAGTAAAGATTATGGTTGTTTGGCCCTAGGGGGCATTGACCACTTTTGCATCTGTCCCAGCGCAGGATTTCAACATTCTTTTTCCACTGCCTGTGTCACCCTGTTCCTCTAACGCTTGGAACCAGCTCTGCCATTCCATTCACTGTCTCATTAATGACTCGAACAAATCTTTGCCACTCATTCATCCTATATTTATATATATAAGAGTCATGTTTTTAACTTTTTGAAGATTATATGTCTGCGATTTCTTGACAGAATGTATAGGTATTCAAGTCATGTTTTCGGAGAATTTCACGATGTGGAAAATGCTCATTATGTAAAGTAGAAAATGCAAGACACAAAACGGTACATATGGTATAGTTCCACTTTTGTCGGGGTATATTTGGAGGAACACACACACACACACACAAAGACGAGGAAAGAGGAGAGGCTAGGAAAAGCAGCGGAAAGAGAAGCCCAAAGCAGAAAAACAGAGGAAAAGGGGAGAGAGGGCGGCTGCTGGCTGTCTGCTCAGGACCTCCACCGCCTCCCAGGGCTCACAACGTGGGAACAAAGCCGGGGATCCCGGGCTGGGGGACGGCGGGGGCGCAGCCCCGCGGAGTTGCGAGGGGCAACACCCAGGTCCCCGGGCCACCCAGCACACCCGTCTCCATCCCCACCCTTGCCCTCCCGCACCCCGCCACTTACTTCTGGTCCATCCCGGCAGGGCCAGCGCCAGCAGGCACAGCCGGGCGGCGCCCACGCCCCCGGGCATGGTGGCAGCAGCCACTCGTGCGCTCCGCGCTCACAGGCACACAGCCATGCCAGCCTCCCGACCAGGCGGCCACGCGTCTGGAACCCACTGCTCGCCCAGCGCCTCCCAGCCCAGCTCCCAGCCATCGGCGGCGACGCTCCGCCCTCAGCTCCGCAGGGCTCCACCACGGGGTGGAGGAGGGGACGCGCCTGCCAGGAGGGGGCGGGAGGGACCGCCTGGGGAGGAGCCGGCGAGACCCCTGGGGAGCCGAGCTGGCCCAGGTGACCGTGGCCGGGGGAGGGGCAGGGATTCGCTCTCAGTGGGCGCGGCCTGGTCAGGGGGCTTGGACAGGGGCTTGGACAGCTTAACTCCTGGATCCCTGTCTGCACAGCGGCCCGGGTCCTCTGTCCCGCACTGTGCCTGACGCCTGGGGTGACACTCAGAGGCCACTCACCCAGCACCGTGCCTCAGAAACCGCCGCTCTTGAAGGCAGGCTCCGAAAGAGTTAACCGGACCACCAGCACAAAGAACTAAGTGCTATATGGAATTGTTTTCTTAGCAGGACACAAATCAAGGAGCAATTTCTTCTGATTGGGAGACTGGAGGGGGGGTGGGGGGTTGGAGAGAGGATTCCCAGAGAAGAAGACATCTAAGTTGGGGAGGAGGATTGGACAACAGGAAGGAAATAATGTCCTAGAGAAATGTACTGGGGCCGGAGAGCCCATGGGCTCTATTGGGGGAAACTGAAATTTGGGGTGGTTGGGATTTAGGGCTTTGGAAGGAAATGGAGGAAAGTGAGGTCTGAAAAAAATTACTATCTCTTCCTGAGGGTTTACTATCTGCTGAAATAAGAAAAGAGCGATGACTGACAGAGCACTTATTAAGCGCCAGACCCTGTCCTCAGCATTTGACATCCATTAACTTATTTAATTAATTAATCTAGGAAGAAAACGATCTACCTTTCATTATCCTTTAATATGTGCCAGGAACCCTGCATACATCATCTCTTTTAATTAGCCCAGTACTATCTTGGGGCAGGTACAAATATTATTCTGTTTTAGAGATGAGGAAATCAAACCTGAGAGGCTAAGTAATTTGCCCAAGGTCAGTTACATCTTTAAAAGGTTCTATCTCCAAATACAGCCAGTCACATTGGGTCCTACGGTTTCTACATATGAATTTAGAGGGGGGGGGGCACAATTTAGCCTATAACATTCCATCCCCTGGCCCCTCAAAATGTATCTTCCTTCATGTTAAGTGAAATAAGTCAGACTGAAAAAAATCAAGAATCACATGACTTCACTTATAGGTGGAATATAAAACTGAAAGTACCCTGTTTCCCCGAAAATAAGACAGTGTCTTATATTAATTTTTTGCTCCCAAAGATGCGCTAGGTCTTATTTTCGGGGGGATGCCTTCCACATATTTCAGCGAGGCAAAACTGTAGATAGGTCTTATTTTGGGGGGATGTCTTACTTTCAGGGAAACATGGTAGCAAAGGAACAAAAACTCATGAACACAGTCAATAGTTTAGTGGTTACCTAAGGGTAAGGGGGGAGGGTGTGGGAAGCGGAGGGAGATTTAATTATATGGTGATGGCAAGAGAGCTGATTCTGGGTGGTGAGCACACAATGCAACACATAGATGATGTGTTGTATACCTGGAATTGTAATAGAATTGTATACCTGGAACCTATGTAATTGTTACCAACCAATGTCACCCCAATACATTTAACAATAAAAAAGATAAGAAAAAAAGAACTAAAAAAATAAATGCATCTTCTTACATGTAAAATACATTCACCGCATCCCAATAGCCCAAAAAGTCTTAACCTATTTCAGCATCAACTCCAAGTCCAGTGCCTCATCTAAATATCTAACCAGATGTGGGTGACACTTTGAGGTATGATTCATCCTGAGGTGAAATTCCTCTCCATCTATGAACCTGTAAAACCAGACAAGTTATGTGCTTCCGAACTGAAGGAATAGGATAGACGTTCATATTCCAAAAGAGAAATTGGGTGACAAGTTCAGGGCATGTCCAAATCCTCGCAAGGCAAATTCCACTAAATCTTACAAGTCTAGTCCAGGCCTCTGGCTGGATGTTCTGTCTTCCAGGAACTCGGGGGCTATAGTGTCATATCCATGGCCCTAGGCCGCAGCCCCCAACCCCTGTAGCTTTTTGGTGTAGCCCTGCCTCTGAGGCACTGGATCCCTGAAACCAAGAGGGCCCCTCCACCCCAAAGGCAAGAGAGAAATCGCCTTGCCCTCTGGGCCTGTATGCCCTAGTCATATAGTGGGAATGGCAGCCCTGTGATCTTTGAATCACTTTCAGGGTCATTCTTGCCTTTTCTTGAAGCATAATTGCAGCCAAATAGCTCTATTATTCTGTCCTGTAGAATCCCAGAAGTCCAAAAGCCTTTCTTTTGTCCTGTCTCTGTTTCCATTGGTCCAAACTGGTAGTGTCTCCCTGGTATAATCACATCTCTATTGTTTGTTTCTGCTAAAACAGCTGATTAACTGCATGGGCATCTAGTTATAGAGACCTCTTTGGTATCTTATAGCTCTTATCTCCGAATGTGGTCACATTGGGGGTTAAGGCTTCAACATGAGTGGGTTAGAGGGACATGATTCAGTCCATGACGGTGCCTTTAGCCCTAGAGCAATGAGACTAGAGTTCTACTCCCAGCTCTCTTCAACTCACTTCTTCCCCAGCCTTGGTTTCTGACCAATGACCTGGGAATGAGAACAGAGACTCCATCCATCTCACCCAGGAACGATGAGAAGCTGTTGAGATAATGGTGGTGAAAGTGCTGTGGCAGCCAGGTCACAAATGCTGAAGTGCCAAGTCTCACGGATTCATGGACCATCTACTTGCAAAGACATACAAACTCCATACCTGAAATTTGCTTTCATTTGCTGTCACTTGGCTGATCAATATGTAATCAGCATGTACCCCTGAAAATTGGGAAGTAACTCACAAAAGAAAAGTCCAGTGGTTATCATATTCTGACCAAAAAGTGAGACAGTTCCCAGTTCTGCCTCGCATCCACCCCCTCACCCTTATACTCAGGAACAAACACACATATATACAGCTTTTGATCCCCTGGAAGCCTTCCCATTTGTTTGTAAAGAATGTTTTTAGTGTTTGTGAAGAATACTATATCTGTACATAATCTTTAAAATATTGATGACATTTAACCTGAGAATTACATTTCTGGGAAATTATCCTAAAAATAAAAAATCCACAGTGCACACAAGGATCTATGGACTAGAAATGTTCATAGTGGTGTTATTTATAATAGTGAAAATATTGGAAACAACCTAAATATTGAATTGCGAAAGAACAGTTAATAAGTTATAGAATGTACATATGATGGATTATTATGCAGCCATTTAAAATAACATTTACAAAGATATGCTCTGAAGTTAAATGAAAAAAAAAGCAGGGTCCAAAATTACATTTAGGTATGACCTCAGCTATGTAAATAAAAGACATTTTTAAAAAAAGACTGAAAGAAAATGTCAACATGTTTGCAGTGGTGACCTCTGGATGGTGAGATTATGGATGGATAAAGGTTTTGGTTTGGCTTGGTTTTTCTGGTTCTTGTTTGTCTTTTCTTGCCTCTTCCATTTTCTATAGTACTTATGTACGATTTCAGTAATGGGGGTGGGTGGGTGGGTAAGTGATAAACACAAGAAAGGAACACAGAAGAAATGATGGCTTATCCTGGTGTCTTAGAATGTTTTGCATACTTGATCTCTCTAAACATGCTCAACTCTCTCCTCTCATGTTAGGGAAACTGAGGCAGAGTTAGAGCAATCAGTTCCAAACTTCACCATTCCCCTCTACAGTACACTGTCATAGTTAGGCGGTGGCCATCCTGCCAGGGTTTAAGTCCCTTTGCTGTCCTTAACCAGCTATGCCATGAGGGGCAAATAAACTTTTCTGTGACTTTGTTGACTCACCTGTAAAGGATGCTCATAATGATAGTTACCTGGATGAGGAAAGAATGACCATAGGAAATATATAATAGAGTCATTTTAAACAAGCTGTTCAAATTAACATTATGAAGGTTGAAGAATGAGGAAGACTCCATTCTTGTTCTAACTAGCCTGCAAACTCAAAATGTTTTTCTTTGTAGTCCTGAGTCCATGCCTGGATATAGATCTGACCTCCAGGTAATCCTCTAATTACCTCCCTGAAGGACTCAATGAGTACATCCACCTGACATTCGTTCTCAGCACTGACCAGACCTCCTATCACCCATCATCCTGACCTCCTAACATATGACTGATAATGGCCCTGGACCAATCCTAGGACTAAGAATGCAAGACTGATCATTCTCAAGAATGTACTTTTTATCCTAATAACTTTTAACTTTTCTTTCTCCTTTAGAATGCTTCCAGGGTTTTGCCTATCTGCGTTCTCTGTTTGCAAACTCCAAGACCCTGGAATAAATCGTTGTCATTTATTTCTAGCAAAGCCTCCAGACTCTTTGAATGTGTTTGACGTAGCTCATTGGGTTTTTGTGAGGCATACATGGGTGCATAGTATAGCACCTCTCACATAGTAAGCAGTCAATAAATGCTAGCTTTTATGATCTTCATTCAATAACATTATTAGTATATAGAGAGTGGGGAGCATAGTCATAATGCTTAGCTTGTGCTTTTCATCATGTAATATGTGAAAAGTCTATTATATACTGATTCTTCCATAATCATCAAAGATAATGTTATGCTGCAATTGTCTTTGTCATAGCCTACTCCCACTACATTGTTAGCCCTTGTGAATAGGAACTGACCCTTGTTCTTATCTCACCCTCCTAGCATTTGGAAGGAACAATAAATGCTGAATTAAATAAATTATTAATTAAATAATTATAATAGTTATTTTATTCTGGCTCAGCACAAATGTCCAAATTGCTCATGAAGGAATTGTCCTTTTTGGCCCTTATATGAGAATAATGTTGACACTGTGATCATTTTCCCGGCAGCTAGCTGCCCTAAAAATCCTCTGTGCTCTGCCTATTCATCCCTTGTCCCAACCTCTGCCAACCACTGATCTTTTTACTGTCTCCATAGTTTTGCCTTTTCCAGAGTGTCAAATAATTGGAATCATACACCATGTAGCCTTTCCACATTGGCTTATTTCACTCAGCACTATGTGTTTAAGGTTCCTCCATGTCTTTTTAGGGCTTGATAGCCCACTTCTTTTTATCACTGCATAATATTCCACTGATTCAGGGAAGCCGGGATGGCTCAGTGGGTTAAGCACTTGCTTTGCAGCCCCGGGGACCAAGGATCGAATCCCGGCCCCAGTCCATGCGGACTCATATGCTGAACTGGAGTGTGCTTCTCATAAGAGAGGACCCCAGTTTGGTTTTTGCTGTGGCGAGTTTCCCATGTGGGAGGCTTGAGTTCAGCCCCCAACTTGAGGGGGCATGCCTCCCATTCCAGAGGCCCCAGGCCTGATTGCCACCCTGCGCGGCCCTTGCCCACCTGTGTGAAACAAAATCAAGTTGAAAGCTGATGACATACAACTATGGAGACTGCTCTGGGCCCTCCCCATTCTCTCTGTCTCTTTCTGTCTCTGTCAAAAACAATAAAATTAAAAAAACATTCCATTTTTTTGATGTGACCCAGTTTCTCTGCAGGAGATCTTGGTTGTTTCCCAATATTGGCAATTCTGAATAAAGTTGCTTTATACATAATGTGCAGGGTTGGTGGGTTTTTTTTGTGAATATAAGTTTTCACTTCATTTGAATAAATAGCAAGGAGCATGATTATATGTTAAGAGTATGTTTAGTTTTGTAGAAAACCACCAAAACATCTTCCAAAGTGGCTCTCCCATTTTGCATGCCCACCAGCAAAGAATGAGAGTTCCTGTTGCTCTGCATTGTTGCCAGGAGTTGGCATTGTCAGTATTTTAGATTTTAGTCACTCTAACAGGTGTGTAATGGTATTTTATTTTAATTTGCAATTTTCTAATAAATATGATGTTGAAAGTCTCTTCTTGAGCATATTTGTCATTTGTGTATCCATTTTTAAATCAGGTTCTTTGTTTTCTTATTGTTGAGTTTTAAGAGTAATATATATATATATATATCAATTGATATATAACAGTCCTTTATCAAATGTGTCTTTTGCAAATATTTTCTCCCAATCTGTGGCTTATCTTTTTATTGTCTTCCACAGAACAGTAGTCCTGTGGTATATTTTTGATCTACTATGACAATCTCTTTTTTAATTGGTAGGTACATTTACACATTGACATTCAGAGTGATTATTAATATAGTTGGATTAATATCTATCATATTTGTTACTATTTTCTATTTGTTTCCCTTGTCCTTTGTTCCACTCTTTTCCTGCCTTATGTGGCTTGAACATCTTATATAATTGCATTTTCTCTCTTTTCTTAGTATCTCAACTATACCTCTCTCTTTTTTTTTTTTTTTTTTTTTTTTTTTTTTTTTTTTTTTTTTTTTTTTTTTTTTTTTTTTTTTTTTTTTTTTTTTTTTTTTGTTAGTGGTTGCCCTAGAGTTTGCAATACACATTGATAGCTAATCCAAGTCCTTTTCAAATAACACTATACCACATCACAGGTGGGGTGAGCACTTTGTAATACCAAAATGATGCTAATTCCTGCTTCCTGTCCCTTGTGTCGGTGTTTTCCTCAATTCACATGTAGAAGCACATCTATGTACATAAATGCATACAATTTTATCCGCCATATGCTGATGCTTTGTTCTCAGGTGATGCTGGTGCCATTGATTAGGGGGCACATTTTGAGGATCACTGCTCTTGGCTGCCATGGAAAGAAATTGCAGTCATCCTCCTGCCTCCTCTCCAAATTTTGGATCATTTTCCTCAATGTTTTCCAACATTTAAAAATATCAAGAGATTTATTATTTTAAAAAAGAATTCGTACTCTGGCTTCTCTTGAAAAATGAGAAGGTTGGGCAACGGTAAACCTAAATTTTCCTCTGGTAACAATTGTCTGGAGATCAGCATCAGCCGCTCCTTTTAGGTAGAACATTTGTTCTCCATTTTGTCACAGTCACCAGACACGCACAGTCCACAGCACTCATTTATTTTATATGCATTTGGTCTTGCTATCCCTGCCAAAGGAGTGGAGACGTGTACCGAATTGGCGGTGGGGCATGAGCCTAGCTGGTCAATCTTATCTGGTTAGTTCAGGCCTGTGGGGCTGGCTTCACAGTGCCGGGTGGTCATACAGGATCCCACTCTCAGAAAGCCCCCACACTTGGCTTAATGCTCTATTGTTGCTGTCTTGAATTTCTTAATAACTTTTGGATGAGGAGATGGGCCCACATTCTCATTTTGTATGGAGATGCACAAATCATGTGGCCAGTCCTGTAGCTACCCCACATTTAATAGTAACCTTGTCATGACCAGATTCCTAAGGAGAGGGGGTAATCAGTTCAGGATCAGAGAGCTGGGGGCACTTCAGAAATCATCCTGTTCAGCAAAGTAATTATTTCATTTTACACTAGAGCTCCCAAGGTCCAGAAAGAGGGAATTGACTGTCTCAAGGTTATGGACAAATCCTGAAAAAGGAGCCAAATTGGAAGTCTAAAGTGATGAGTCTGCAAGGCAGTGAATACTAAGGCTGTCAGTGAGTTAATGTATCTGATGTACCTCAGCATACCAATGAGAAAAACCCTGTTCGTCATTTCGCTTGGTCAACTTGGGTTGATCTGATTGAAGATCAGATCAGAAGAAGGTAGATAAAATGGAAGGGATGAGGGGGATGATCTTTAAATAGGTCAGAAAAACTGTACAACAGACCCAGTTTAGTTTAGGGTGAGGATTATACAAGAGGAAAACATTACATCTGTACTCCACTCCTGTGTTTGTTACAAAAGGCAGACTTCCACTTAAATTCCAAATAAATTGCAAAGGGCAGAGGCATTCAGGGAATGCCAACATACTGCCTATTTGAAAATGGCAATCAAGGTTCAAGGAACCACTTAATTTCAGCTGGTCTCACTTAGCTGGAAAACAGCTCAATTACTTGTATTAGGTCTTAGTTGCCTGAGTTTAGGCTAATGGCTGTGTACACCCAGTGAGAGAGCTGAGTCCCTGCAGCTGGCTGAGTGGTAAGTTGGATTAAGATCTAGGGCAAATGAGTCAGTTCCAGTGGCCTTGCACCTGTTCACATCTGTGCTTGTGGTTTGGGTGGGATGGAGTCTCCCCTCCCACCCATCCACACCTACAGACGTAGCCAAGAAACCACAACCTGCGTGTAGAACTCTGTCCCCATACCCATTGTGCTTGACTCAGTGATGAGCACGTGGCCTTAAGCTGGGCCAGTGAGCCTCCTCCGCAAGACTCTGATAGCCTGATCAGAAAGTTGCCTCCTTTTCTTCTGAGATGGCGAACAATGTAAATTTGGGGTTGTGAGTTGTCTTTTTGCTACCATGTCAGGAAAGAACCCATCTGAAAATGAAGTCAAATAGTGGCAAGAGATAGTAACAGGGAGAGGGGCCTAATCATATTGTTTGAACATGTGGATCCAGCCATGTTTGAAGTGAAACTACCCCCTTGAACTTCTCAATTACATGAGCCAATTTTTTTTCTTTTTTGTTTAAGCTTGTCTGTTAGGAGTCTGTCCCTTGTGGCTAAAACTGCCTCACTAATACACATGTCTTCCCCATCTTGGGCACTAGGCTAGATGCTGGGATTACAATAGTGCACAAGATGCATGCCATTCCTATTTTTATGGTATTTAGATTCCAGTGGGAAGGTGGCAATAAGCAAGCAATTGTGCAAATAAATAAAACATAGTAATTGCACGTTGGGATTTATAAACAAAGAGAGCTAAGAAAGAATATAAGAAAGGAGGACTACTTCAAACAGTATGGTGGAGAGAGGCTCTTAGCTGAGTGTCTTTTCAGCTGAGAGTCAATGGTATAAAGACTGGAGGTTGTGGCGGGGCGGGGTGGTGAGTGGGAGAGTTCCAAGCAGAGCACACAGGAACTGCTCTTAGGCTTGAAGGGGCCTGATTGAACTGAGAGCAGGCCTTCATTTATTCATTTATTCACTCATTCATGTAGTCACCAAACATCCATTAGGCAGTGAGTGGTGTGGTGCTAGGCACAGGGAGACAAAGATGAATAAAAGCAGCCCCTGATAAGTTGGCAATATGTATTGAAGTCATAAAAGTGTTCAAACCATTTGACTTAGCAATTTCACTTCTAGGAATTTAGTCAAAAGAAGAACAAAGAAGAATGTCTACAAAGATATAGCTACAAGAGTGTTCACTGCAGCATTATTTATATTTTCAACTTTGTATTGAAGTACCACATACATATACGTATTGAGTGCACATATTGTTACATATACTCAGCTCAACCATTTTCACAACCTGAACGAATGCACCCTTATAATTATAGCCAGGTCAAGAGAGAATAGATCAGCATGTGCCCCCCCTCCCCCTTTCGGCTTCTTCTGGTTACAAATCCCCTTCCACCAAGGGTAACTATTAGCCTGACTTCTAACAGTATAAATTAATGTAGCCTCTTTTTGTACATTCTATAAATGGAACCACACAGTATGTCGTTTGCAGGGAGAGTGGGCTATGGCAGTTGGATGTCCTGGCTTCTTTTGATTAACGTTATGTTTGTGAGAGTCCACTATGTTTACGTAGTGATAGATTGCTTAGTCTGTAAAGTCTCCTATTTATGGTATGTACTGCAAATTAGTTATCTATTCTGCTATTTATAGACATTTGGGTAGTTTCCAAACTGAGACTATTATAAACTATGTTGTCGTGAACATTATTTTGGTTAATATATATCTACATTTCTTTTGGGGTATGGCATTGCTGGGTCATAGTATATAACTCACATTAGCAGATATTGCTAAACAGTTTAACAAAAGGATTCCACTAATTTACACCCCCATCCACTTTCTAAGAGGGCACTGGCTTCTTCATGTCCTTGGTAATACTCAGTGTTTTCCTTTTGTTTGTTTTTTTGTTGTTGTTTTTTTTCTTCTAATTTTAGGTATTTGGTGGGTGTGTTGATATCAAATTGTGTTTCAATTTTTATTGCCCTAATGATTAATGAGGTTGGAAACCTCTACATATGATTACTGGTCATCGTATACTCTTTTCTGAAGAGTCTGTTCAAATCTATTTTCCATTCTTTTTACTGAGTAGTCTTTCTTATTGGTTTGTGGGAGTTCATTAAGCATCATGCCTATAGGCACTTAGATGTACAAGTATGTATGCAAATATTTCCTTTTACTTTATTAGGTGCTGTTTCTTTTATTTTTTTCTTATATTTTATAGAGTATAGAGTATATTTATAGAGTAATTGTTTTATCTTTAGTGCATATTTATTTCTATTTTACTTTTGACAGATAGAGAGAGAGACAGAGACAGAGATAGCCAGAGAACCGAACTGTGGGAACTCCCCAGTTCAGCACGTGGGTCCTGCCTGGGCCGGAGCCAGGATTCGATCCTCGGTCCTCGTGGCCTCAAAGCGAGCGCTCAACCCGCTGAGCCGTCCGGCTTTCCCCTATTAGGTGCTTTTTCACTCAGGTTTTTTTGTTTTTTGTTTTATTGTTTTTGACAGAGAGAGAGAGAGAGAGATACAGAGACAGAGAGAAGGGGGAGGGCCCAGAACAGTCTCCATAGTTGCACATCATTGGTTTTTTCACATAATTTCATTCCACAGGTAGGCCTGGGGCTGCACAGGGCAGGAACTGGGCTGGAGTCTCGCCTTTCACTCACTTTTGATGAAAAGAAATTCTTAATATTAATATAGTCAAATTTATCAATTTTTTTTTGGTT
>PVKE010043932.1:0-13188 GCA_004027555.1 Craseonycteris thonglongyai | reverse complement strand
AGAGAGGAGAGGAGAGGAGAGGAAAGAGGGAGAAATGATTCCATGTTGAGCTCCCAAACAAAAACCACAAAACCACTATGAGTAAGTTAGCAGAAATCATCTATTTAGAATTCCATTCATATACACTAACTACCCAACCCTGACAATCTGCAAAGACTTTAGATATACCAAGTCTCATAAAATATACAATAATTTTATCTAAAACAGTACAAAGAAATAAAATATGGTGAATGAACAGAGCAAGAGACAAACAAAAAGATCAAGCAGGTATGAAAAAGAAAACAGAACTTTTGAAATAAATGCCTAAATTCATCTTGCATTTCAATAGCAAATTCAACATAACTGAATAGAAAAATAAAGACTGAAAGAAAGATCTAAGAACTAATCCAAAATATAGCATAAAACATAAGAAAATGGAAAATGTGAAAGATATCAATAGCTACAGGAAAGGAAATAAAAAGACTGAACATATGTCGAACAAAGAGTAAGAAGGACAGTAAAAAGAGGGGATAATATATGAACAGATGATTGCTGAAAATATCCAATCTTCATCTTAAAAACACATACAACTTGAGAACATCCCAGAACTAATGAAACAGATGAATCTATAGATACAGGAAAACACAAAGAAGGGAGGAATCCATGCCTAGACACATTTTAATCAAATTGCACAGTAAGACAAAATCTTGAAAACATCCTAAGAGAAAACACAGCTGGATCCACAAAGAAGTTGATTGAATAACTTTTCAGCATCAACAGGGAAAAGAGACAGTACAATATTCTCAAAATGCTAAAAGAAAACAATAAGCAAACCACACTAGCATATCAATAAAAACTGTCTTTCAAGAGGCAAAATTCATACTTCCAATATAAACCAAAATTAAAAGAGTTTATCACCAATAGAACTATACTATGAGGGCTTCTGCAGGATGAACTTATCCCAGAAGAAATGTCTACAATGCACAAAAGAACTGTGAGTAAATAAAACAGTAAAAATGTAGAAAAATCTAACAAAGGTAATATCTAATTTGTGAGGTTAAGATTAAACACTGAACAAAAATAGCACAAGTCAAAGGAAATGATGACAAAGTATTCCTTATTATATTTTCTTTACAAAGGATCTAACATATTACTTTTAGACATGCATGGTAGAATTTCAAGGATAACCTATAAACGAACAGAAATAGAGAATTTCTAAAACAACAGAAGAAAAATTTAACTTAAACAGGTGCAAAAAGAAAAAAAGGACAGCAGGAACAAGAAAAATATAGCAGTAATCACAATAAACACAAGTAGACTAACCTAGCCAGACTGTGAGATTGGGGAAAAACATAAAAAATGCAGGCAACACGCAAAACATGGATATAAGAGCTGAAAGGAAAATTAGGTGGGTGGGAGAAGAAAGGGGGAATCAAACATACGGGGATGGAAAGTGAGCTGATTCTGGGTGGTGAGCACATAATGCAATGTATAGACAATGTAATGTAGAATTATACACCTGGAAACAATGTAACTGATATAAGTTAATGTTATCCCAATTAAAAAATAAATTAATTAAATAAATTTAAGAATATATATATATATATACACATACATAACACAAATAAGAGCCTCCCCTCCCCAAAAGGAGTAGTTAATATGAATGAATAAAACAAACTTTAATATAAAACAAATCTTTAGGAAGCTTTAGGCTGCACGAAAAGAAAAAATAAACAGTATGAAGATCGGCGAAGAAGAAACAAACTATCATTATTGGCAGCATTATCTGAAAACTACGTAGCTGCACCAAAAATTCAAATAATTAGAAAAAAAGACAAATACTCTGGCATTTGTATATACCAGCCACAAAACCTTTAAGGCACCTAAGAATAATCTAATCAAAAGTCATCAAAGATCTATATGAAGAATGTAAGTTTTGAATGAAATATACTTAACAAAAATACATTAACAGATATACAAACTTCCTATTGTAAAAATGTCCATTGTTCCCCAAACAGTCCATCAAATCAATGCAGTTTAAAATACCAACAGGGTTTTTAGAGAAACTTGACAAACTGATTCTAAAATTCACGTTAAAGCACAAAGGGCCAGAAAGAGGAAAAAGAGTATCAGGAAGAAACTTGTTCCAGCACAGATAAAGACTCATTATAAAACTATAGCTATTACCTCAGACACTCGTGGTGAGAATATAAAATGCTGCAACTACTTTGCAAAACAGTCTGGTAGTCTCTCAAAGTTAAACCTAGAGTTACCATATGATTTAATTGCACTCCTAGGTATATAACCCAAAACACTGAAGACTATTTTCCTGCAAAAACTTGTATACACAAGTGTTCATAGAAGCATTAGTTATAATCATGAAAAAAAAAAAAATGGAGATAACCCAAGTGTCCATCAATTGATGAACTGATAAGGAAAACGTGTTATAAAAAAATGAAGTACTGATACAAACTACAATGTAGATTATTCTTGAAAACATCCTGCTATGAAAGAAACCAGACAAAGAAGGCCAGTACTATAATTCCATTTATTTGAAATGTCCAGAATAAGCCAATCCAAAGGCACAGAAGTAGATTAGTGGTTGGCAAGGGCTGAAGGTAGAGGGAAAGAAGTGGCCACTAAACCTTACGGGTTTCTTTTGGGGGCGATGAAAATGTGCAATTAATAGTGGTGACAGTCGCCTAACTTTACTAAAAACTGAATTGTACATTTTAAAAAGGTGAATACTATGGTATGTTAATTTGATCTTATTAAAAAAACAAAAAGGTGGAGGGGCTTAAGCCACTCTCGGGAGACAGCAAATCATCCAGTTCCCAGGACCAGGGCAGAGCCCCTGCCTCCAGAGGAGCTGGTCAGTGTGTGGAGCAGGGGAAGAAACCCTCCTTCCTAGGACTGGGGCAAAGACACACTGCCTCCAGAGAAAGGGTAGGAAAACCACAAGAGGTTCAACTCAGAGACTGGCCACAAAGGAGGAATACTGAGAAGACTGAATCTCCACAGCCCAGGCACACAAGCCTACCGTATTTTCCGGCGTATAAAACGACCGGGCGTATAAGACAACCCCCTAATTTTACAGTTAAAACATAGGTTTAGGCCTATATTCGCTGTATAAGACTACCCCCCACTTCCGAGACTGTAGTCTTATACAGCGAATATAGGCCTAAACCTATGTTTTAACTGTAAAGTTAGGGGGTCGTCTTATACGCCGGAAAATACGGGTACCTAAGGCTAGATCCAAGAAACTTCCTCTACAATGAGCCTAGCAATGAGAAACAACCAACAGTGGTCCAAGGCTGAAGAAGGGCAAGGGCACGAAGACTAAACTGCAATCCAGGCATTCAATCCCTGCTAAAATATGAGAAGGTAGAGCAAGAATATTGAAGAAAGTGGGGTAACATAGAACCCACTCTATGTATAGGCAACAGCAGCCCACCACTGGGGGAATTCAAAGCTTATGGTACAGTGACAAAAATAATACCAATAACAAAACTCAAACCCAGCTCAATTACTGGTACTGATAAGATTGACTCAAGCCCACACTAATGGTCTAATAAAAGAGATATGCTCATTTCAGGGCACAAATACTATTTACTTCAGCCTTTTACGTACAATGTCTGCAATCAATCAAGAATTATAAAAATCATAAAAATGCTTGAACGGAGTCTATTCAAGAGACAGCAATTGACAGGTTAGGCTCAGAGATGATACAGATGTAGGAATTAATTAGAATACCATCGCTTTAAAACAACTATGAGTAAAGTGTTAAAGGATTTCATGGAAAAGATGAACAGTATGCACAGATATATGGGGAATTTCAGTGGATGAAAACTAGATGAGGTAAATGAAATGCTGGGAATAAAAAAAAACATACACATGGTATTAGTGATGAAAAATCCCTTCCGTGGGATACTCAGTAGACTTGGTGTGGTATAGGGAGGATTTATTAAATGGAAAGATAAGTCAATAGAAATGATCCCAAATGAAATAAAAATTGAACAACAAAAAAAGAGTGGGCGGAAGGGACAAACAGCAGAACAATATTAAATGGTCTAAATGTGTAGCTGGAGTTCTAAAAGAGAAAGAGGGCAAGACACAAGAATTACTCGAAAGACAAGAATAAAGAATTTTCCAAAATTAACATAATACAACAAACCATAAATCCAAGAAGCTCAGCAAACCCCAATCAAAACAACAGGAAACAGATATAAACCCTTAATCATCATAATCACACTGCCAAAAAATCAAAGACAAAAAGATCATCTGAAAGGTGGTCAGAGAAAAGACTCAATAAAAAGAATGAGAAAGTAGCCCTCAAACTGAAGAAAACTTTATACATGTTAACAAACCACTGAATAGTATCCAGAATAAACAACTACTATAAAGGAATATAACCTCCAACAGAAAAATGACATAAGTAGAAATTTTAGAAAAATGAAGATTTGAACGGCAATTTAAAAAATTTTGTATTCAATTTAGAAAGTAATCAAGAAGGTACAAATTAAGATCATCATATTCTACACCCTGATTGGGAAAAATTAAGTTTAATAATACCAAGTGTTGATGAGAATGTGGATCAGTGAGAATTCTTACATAATGCAAAGAGAAATGTGAACTGGTACAGTATTTTGAAAAATAAAATATTCTTATACTCTACTGCTTACCAATTCTGGTAGGTATATGCCCGAGAAACCCTAACACATGTACAAGGAAGCAATTCAGAAATATTCACTGCACTCTTGTTCTTAGTAAGTAAAATACCGGAAACACACCCAAAAAGCTATTCAGAAGAGAAAAAATACACTGACATAGAAAACTAAAAAGCAATGAAATAAAAAAAAAAGTACAGCTAAACACAACATGAAGGAATCTAAAAAACATTATTGAGTGGGAAAAAAAGAAGCTGCAAAAAATACATGTATTTTCACCAAACTAAAAAAATAAGCAGAATAAGTGACATATTATACAGAAATACATATGTAAGACAACAGATGCAGAACAGAATAGGAATGACATTTCTGGATACCATTCTTGTTCTGAAGTTAAGTGGTGGGAATCCAGGAGTTCATTTTGGCATGCTTTATAACTTACATGTGTTATATAGCTTATTTATTATTTTTGTTTGAATAAGATATTATAAAATAAAAATGTTAAACAATGATAGATCCCTGGTGGCTAATCATTTTCCCTCTTATGTGTTACATTGAAAACCTCAAAAACATGCTAAGTAATAAAACCCAACACAAAAGACCATGTATCATTATACGATCCCATTTATGTGAAATATGCAGAACTGGAAAATTTATAGAGACTGAAAGACTTATGGTTGCGTGAGGCTTAAGGGGGAGGCATGGAGGCGTGGCAGCGGGTAAGGTGAGAAGAAAAGAGGAGTGACAGCCAGCCAATGGGCACAAAGCTTCTTTTTTGGGTGGTGAAAATGTTCTTAGATTACAGTAATGATTGTACAACTCTAAAAATATACTAAAACCCACTAAATTGTACACTTTAGGTAATACATCAATAAACCTGGTTTTATAAAAAACATTCTCTTAAAAGCATGTTTTCTGTTTACATCAGAAATATCAATAGAATATAAAAATGTTAAATGGCCTTAGGAAGTTAGAAACGGGGGAAGCCGGGATGGCTCAGTGGGTTAGGCGCTCACTTTGCAGCGCCGGGGACCGAGGATCAAATCCCGGCCCCGGCCCGTGCGGAACCATATGCTGAACTGGGGAGTTCCCCCAGTTCAGTTCTATCTCTGTATCTGTATCTCTCTCTCTCTCTCTCTGTCAAAAAATTAATAAATAAATAAAACTTAAAAAAAAAAAAAAGTTAGAAACAAAAGAGAAACACACTTAGAAACAGATCTCTAACAAAAATATGAAACAGCCCAAACTTGCCATCACTATAACAATTCACTGACTTGAAAATTAGTTATTAGACATGTTTAATATTTATCATTCTTATTAATTCAGAATAATAGCCTGCCCATTCTTCAAATATAAGGTCTACTATGGTTATAGGTAGGGCCCAATTTATCAGTGCTTTGAAGTTACAAATGCTCTAATTCTATTCCAACAACATAAATTGCACTTAAATTCCCAAAGCCAACTTTCAAAAACTTATTCATGTCATGATTTAACTAAAAAGTAGTAGCCTGGATCTGGCTTCTAAAAGAAAAGAGATCCTATACAATACAAGTAGGATAAAGGAATACAGTATTCACCGCCTCTCCCCCACCCCCTTAGGTATACAGAGCCAATTCAAGGCATACTTTTCAGAAGTTTCTTTGGTATTTTCTCATTTTTCTTCTCAGAATTCTTTATTTGCTATTACTACACTTACCAGATCGGTAGTACACGCAAGTGCCCGCAGTCCCTACTCCATCCAGTACAGCATAATTCCCAAAGAATTGTTTCCCACAAAATGAATCATGCCCCCAAATCAGCAACCTTCCTTCCTTGTGAGCTGGAAAAACCTGGCAGCCCTTTCACTGGCAACTGAGAAGGAATCAGATTGATCTAAATTATAATAAAATGTGAGACTTTTTTCCTAACCCTGATCATTTTGTTTGAGAGGATTGGAGTGCATAATAGGTAACCCTGCCTGGGTATTTTCATCCAGAAGTTCATTCTACCAGTTATCAATTGCTATGTAACAAACCATCCTCAAACCTAGGCTTATAAACAACAACATGCTGCTGTTTGTCATCGTTCTATGAGCTGATGGTGGTTCCTTGGCTGGTTTTAAGGAGCTGGCTTATAAGGCTGTGTTCAGGTGTAGGTTCAGCTGAGCTAGACATCCAAGAACAAGAAGGCAGAAAGTAGGCTCAAATAGTCATAGTCCTGTGCCTATAATTTTCGATTAACCATACTCAGCCAAAGTACTTTCTTTTTTTCAAAGATTCTTCCCTTTTTTTGAAGACACAAATTTCCTAAATTTTTCAAGGGTTTTCTATAACTGATCAGCATAGGAGAGGAGCAACACTAGAATATGGCTTGTATTTTACATCCCAAGTAAATAGCAGTAAGTATAGTTAGAGTTTTTTTCTTTCTAATCTTACACTATACATTCATACTGTGAAAACTCCCTTCCTCTCTTGTTGACAGCACTAGAGAACAACCAGTCCCACACTGGAGAAGCAACCCATTTTCCCAGTTATAAACAGAACTGCTGTTTATAGGTCTGAGATTACCTACCATGACACTGCAGAATTGATCCTGTAGTGCCATAGCAGATAATCTCAGATGTATAAACAATATATAAAAATAGGTCAGAAAAAAACTAGTTGTACCTAACAGATTCTCAAGCCACATACATTTCTAAGAAGTGTCACAAACTAGATAGACAGCGATGTATGGATAGTAACACAAAGGGAGAAATGACCACATCAGTGTTCTGGGTTTGTGAGCCACACCACTGATTAACTTAGATCCACCATCCTCACGTTGATGACATTACCACCTCCTGGGTATATCCTGGCTCAGAAGCCATGGGGTAAGTTACCTATTCCTCTTGGAAGACATCTTAATAAAACTGAGATCTCTATCATTTTTTTCAAATGAAAAATGTCAAAGCCACACCCTCTATAGCTCTACTTATATACCGCATTACCCCAAAGTTTCCAAACCCGGCGCTGGGGCAGTGACTGAGGCCTGGAGAGAAGGGATATGAAATGTCTACAGCTCTACATGCTTGGAAAATGAGGATTACTACTCAGTCACCACCTATGCAGAGAAAAGGACTCAGACAAGCACATCCTACTCCAAAGAATCAGTAGAGGGTGCTGTGGTAGAGTGACCTCTGGGGAACAGGCAGGCAGGGAGGCAAACGACAGCTGAAAAGACTGAGGAATCCATAGCTCTTCCCCCAACAAGGTACTGGTACATTCTGAAAGCCAGAGTAATCATGAAGGAAATTTCAATGATAAAACAAAAAATTCAAGCAAAGAATAAACTCACTCATCATCATTTCACCCTGGAGGTAAAGTTGACTGCAAATGAATATGGAATACTGGTCATACACCATTCACCATGTACCTAGCAGGAAGCCTCCCTTACACCAGGAACCTTGCATTTCTAAACATGTGGAAGATGTGTTCCCACAATTTCTGACATGGGAGGGTGAGCCTCAACATGACTCCCAGAGGCATCCCCTGCTCATCACCTCACCCCAATAATAAATTCCCAGCCAGAACAGCTTACAAATAGAAGCAGCAACTAGTCATTTGATTTTTTTAATTTAATTCAACACATACAATGGAGATTCTCCTACATGGCAAGCACTGTGTGGATATGGCAGTGAATACTACAGACACTGTCCTTGAAGGGGTACATAATACTCCTAGCAATGAAAGGAAAGTAACATCACTAATCCATGCATTTAGCAATTGGCCTTGGAATGATCTTGGCTGCAGAAAAGAGCCTGAAGAATCAAAAGATTTAAAATGAGATTAAGCTACACAGAAGAAAAAGCTATGTATTTTATCCTATATAGTAACAAAAGAAATAGCCCAGCACAATACACTCCTATACCTGCTGAATAATGAGAAGCATAAACATACAAAAATACACCATCTCTGTATTGTTATGTGTGTGTGTGCTTATTTGTATATGCATACACACACACACACATACATATATGTATGTATAAATTTATAAATGGATATTTACCTCCATGGACTACATGCCTATAATATATGATAATGGCAGTCAATGTTTAAGTATTGATTATATTTCTAGCACTGTAGCAGGCTCTGCCACACATTATCTCATTTAATCCACACATTGGCTACACATATGTCAGCCCCACATACATACATGGTGAGACAGAGGCTGAGAGGTCAAGCAACTTGCCAAGTCTCCAGGCTACTAAGCATCTGGGCTATAAACCAAACCTAAACCCTGGACTGTCTCCAAAGCTCCAGTCCTTCTATGACCTACCCCACCATGCCAGTAACAATGTCTTCCATAGGTCCAAGGGATGTAGTAGCATCACGCTCTTAAGAGCCAAAACCCACTCAGCTAGCTGACAGTGAAGCCAGCACTGTCTGTGCTGCTGCACAATGCCCAAGCATCCCAAAGCACCTCATTTTGGGGAGGAGACACCTTGTGATTTCCTTTCCCAAACAAAGTGAGGTTGGATGACTGACAGGTGATCTTTAAGAAATGTAAAGGAGCCACTTTTTGCTACTGCTACCGCCGCTGCTGCAGTAGGAGATTATGTATTTCCTGATGGCACACACCATATGTACTGCTCCTGGGTGCTGACAGCGAGCTCTGGTCATGTAGCTTTGTGCCACATGCTCTTCTCCCTCCTCTTTCAGATAGTGAATAAAGAAAGATGTATACAGCAAGGGTAAGAAAAGACATGTCAAGGAGACGATGGGGGCAGGCCTGCCACAGCAAGCCAGTACAGATATGGACTGAAGTCTATAAAGAAAATGAAGAGTAAGACAAGTCACACTCTGTGTAGCAGGCCTAGCTGCTATCCTATGAAAGGCTGCTGACAAGGTGAGCCTTTGGCTGGTGACAGGAAACCTGGATTTGGGGCAGGATCCCATCACCCTGATAAAAATGGCTCCCTGTGTTGAAACTTTACAAACAGTATGGTTTGTGATGAACACCTGCTTTCCTTCGGGAGTCTGGAATCTTGGTACGTGCTAAGCAGAGGGTGACGGCGTGACCAGTCCTCAGTGAAAACCCTGGGGGCTGAGTGAGACTCTAATGAGCTTCCCCAGTAGACAACATTTCACAAATGCTGTCACAGCTTGCCCTTGCCTCCACACTCCTCACCATGCATCTTTTTCCTGTGCTGAGTTTGTTTTGTAGCCTTCCTCTGTAATAAATCTTAGCCATATGACTAGATATTGAGTCCTGTGAGTTCTCCTAGCAAACAAAATTGGGGAGTAGAGGTGTTTGGGGACCCCTGACACACCCTATATCTAAAAAGAATGCCCTGTTATTTATCTTTTAAAGCCCTGGGGAACCATAGAAAAGACCATGCTTCCTACCTATGCTCTTGGTATGGCGGTGCTAGCTATAACCCAAATACTTGAATTTAAGAGCTACCTGACTAGTGGGACCTGAGGCCACTTAGCCAGAAAATCTCCCCAAACCTCCAGACCCTTAGCCAACTACCTACTACTTACCAGCTCCACTGGAGCTCGCACACAAAGGCACCCTAAACACATCTCTTGGGTGAAGCCTGATGTTTTTTCCCTCACTGCCCTGAGTCCATTCAATCCTCAGAAAGCCCGTTTCTAACTGAAATAGATTTAGAATGTTTCTTTCTATTCTTCTCATTGCTTTTGCTCCAGCCACTGTCATCTCTTACCAGGCTTGTAACAGCCACCTAACTGCCCTGCCGATTCTTCCACTCTCACTCTTATGCAATTATACTCCATTCTGTATCCAAAGTGCTTCTAGAAGCAGAAGACTGATCACTTTATCACCCTGCTTCAAGTCCTCCAGTGGCTTCCCATCCTATTTAGAAATAGCAATTCATTTTTTCCCTTAATCTGCCATACTTCCTATGAGTAAAGACATACTTAACAAGGATATATAAAATATATTCATTTATTAATAAATACAAATTATAAGTTTGTTATGTGATGTAAATGTATATAAATATCATGTATATAAATTATTATAAATGTTTTTTAAATTAATAGAACCATACCTGAGTACTGTTAACAGTACCCTCTGGAGTTAAGTAACTAATTCATCATATAATACCCCCAGGGATAAAACACTGTCCTGTCTATATTAACCACTCAAGTACTGTGAAAATGAATATTCACCTTGCATCTGTATGTGTAGATACACACACACATGCATCTGAGAGGAGCTGCCTTGTAGGCAAGGAATTTTTGAAGTCCAATATCAAGACTGCATTATCATCATCTAATAATCATTTTTAAAAAATTAAACTACTGATGCCCAGCCCCTCGCCTGACACACCAGGCTGTGTGGCACGGGGGTCAGATAAGAAAAAGATGATGGTCAACAGGAGACCTCAGCTCTGGTTGTTTTAACTCCTAATTCACTTCGGCAAGATTCTTTCTTCCCTAAGCCTGCATTTCCCCCTATAAAATATGAGACACTCTAAAGTCCCTTATGACACAGTAGCTGAGGAAAAAACATATATATCAGTCACATCCTGAAGAATTCTAGGGAACCCTGCTGCCACAAGACACTATGGCTAAGGAAGTTGGTGCTTCAATAGGGCAGTGGGAACCAGAACACAAATCTTATTCCCCATTCAGTGCTCCTCCCACATCATCATCCTGCCTTGGGAGGCAATGGGGGATCTTACCCTGCTTTGAAAGTCCCATGAAGTAACCCCAAACTCAGCTGATACTCGGCAGCAATAGAGAATAATTCTATGATTAAACATAAAGAAATATAATTCTCCCTGAAGAATCAAAGGCCTCTGGATCAAGGGACTCAGAGAGAAGGAGGGGAAAAGAGAAAATGAGTAACAAAAAATAAAAATAAATTTATTACAGTAGAGTAGAAAACTCACAAGTATGTTTTTAAAAAGTCTACTATGAAAAATACTGCTAACATTGTTATCCATCCCTTCTAAACTCTATGCTCATGATTGTGGTAGAACTGGTTCACATTATAGGCACACTGTATTCCTTTACCCCCAGTTATCTAGTATTGTAAGTATTCTCTGTGATTAAATGTTCCTCTAACCATTTTTGATGTCACATACAACCTATCTCTCCAATGTACCTAAACCAGCTCCCTGACATTCCAGATGTTTCCAATCCTTTCTGATGTTAGAATTGTTATAATAAACATGCTTGTTTATAATAAACATGCTTGTTTATATTGTTTATAATAAACATGCATTGTTATAATAAACAACGTCTGACACTGCACTAGCTGGAGGCTCTTCAAGCAGATTCCCCAGCCTTGGGTTTCAGTATGCAATTGAGATGGGGACTTTAGCAAAATGTTTCCTACATTCACATCTACAAGGTTGCATGTTTCCTGTGGAGTTACAGGTGAGGAAAACAGTAGCCAATTTACTTCCCATTCATCATCATCTGCTTGCTCATTCAAAGGTGTCTAGGGGCTTGGACTCTACAATGACTTTCTATGGAAGCCAACCACAATGCTTTGGTTAAACTGAAAGACTGGCTTTATGATTTGGGGGTTGTTGATGTATGAAGTTTCTCCGTTTTTTCTGTAAGGGAGGAGGAAAAGAAGATTTAACTTATAGCATGGGTTTAACTTTCAGTATAGTTTCTATTCTAGTTGGACACAAGGATATAGTTGTCAAAGTATATCATCACTTCCTTGACACCCAGGACTGGGTCTGTGCATGCAAAGAGCGTAACTTCCCAGGTAGGGAAAAAAGAAGATAGCAACATTAGATAGTACCGGTGTAGTATCTCTCCCGATAGAACTTCCAAGGAAGCTCACTGTTGGGACTTACAGTGAAAATATAGCACAGGTCCTCAAGCTTTAAAACACAACTCCCAAATCCAAAAGACTTTCAAAATCAAAAACTGCAACCATTGGGCAGGAAGCCCACCAGCCTCAACTGAATTCACTAGGTAGCAAAGCCTGATCTGATGTGACATGAAGCTGTCTACAGCTTTACCATGCTTGGTGTGACTGTTGCCATGTTTTGCTGCTATGTTTGATGATGACTGCTGCTCCAGTCATTAGAAGTGTTATGTGCTCAGTATTACCTTTCCAATCCCCCCTCTGTTCTGTGTTGAACTGTCTCCCCGAAAGACATGCTGAAATCCTAACCCCAAGCACCTGTGATTGTTACCTTATTTGGAATTAGGGTCTTCCCATAGGTCAGGGGTGGCGAATCTTTTGGTGATTGAGTGCCAAAGTTTATGAAATAAGAGTATACTCGCTCGACTCGCATGCCAACCCATCAAGTGAGATAGAGGTATTGATTATTTTTATGTCTATAAGGGCATAAACAATAATTTTTTAAATGGTATTCACAGCTCCGCGTGCCAAAATAATTGCTCCACGTGCCACTTTGGGCACGCGTGCCACAGGTTCGCCACCCCTGCATAGGTAATCAAATTAAGATCAGATCATTAGGATGGGCCTTAATCCAATAAGACTGGTGTCCTTATAAGGAGAAATGCAAAGATACACAGGAAGAAGGCCATGTGACCATGGGGGCAGAGACTGAAGAGCTGTAGCTGTA
>PVKE010043931.1:0-13188 GCA_004027555.1 Craseonycteris thonglongyai | reverse complement strand
TCAATAGTTTGGTGGTTACCTGGAGAAGGGGGAGAAGGGGGGAGGGAGAGTTGTGGGGGGAGGTGGGAGTGGGCACCAGATATATGGTGGTGGAAGTTGACCTGATTCTGGGAGGTGGGCACATAATGCGATGCATGGGTGATGTGATGTGGAGTTGTCCATTGGGAAACTGTCTGGTTGTTACCAACCAATGTCACCCCATTAAATTTAACAATAAAATATAATAATATTAAAAAAAAAAAAGAATACAAAATAGAAAATTAGAAAATCACTCGTTTTCATTAAGATTTATGTTCACATCATTTCATACGTGGGCTAGAATCTCCTGAAATACAAAAAGGTAAAAGAGTTATCATTAGCTAAAGCAGGAGTATCCAGCCTTTTGGCTTCCCTGTATCACACTGGAAGAAGAATTATCTTGGGCCACACCAGTACTCCCTATACACTAACACTAACGATAGCTGATGAGCTAAAAAAAAGGAATTGCAAAATAAATCTCATTATGTTTTAAGAAAGTTTACAAATTTGTATTGGACCACATTCAAAGCTGTTCTGGGCCGCATGGGGCCCGTGGGCTGCAGGTTGGACAAACTTGTGCTATAGGACTTCATTAAAAAGATACAAATGGGGTGGGAGTGAACAGTGTTTTTTGGATATGCTGAGTGGGGGGTAAGTATTTGAACTGGTTATCTAAACATAATAATTTATAATTTACATGTGAAGTTGTGCTCTGTCTGGCACATAGCAGGTACTAAACAAACGTCTATTCAGATTCCAATCTTAATTCAATCGGCATTTATGAAGCACCTTCTAAGTGCCAGACATTTGACATTCAAGTGAGTTGGTTTGCAAATTGTAAAGAGTTCAAATCTTAAGTAAAGATTTAGAGTATTTGTTAAAAGCAATGGTGAAGATGGAAAATTTTCTGGGATTTGTGGTTCTTTTAATATGTATGCCATTTATCAGTATACACAAAATTTAATAAATAGTGGAGTGTTATAAATGGATAAATTCCTTTTCTTGCACTACTCAAAATAATTTCTAAGGACAATACATACCAACTTAAAACAGTTGAATCCCATTTAGCTATAAATATCAACATGACAATTAGACCTTTTTACACAATATCAACAAAATCCAATAAGTTCGGTGCTTGTCCTGAATAATTCTATAGTGACGAGGTTGCCTAAAACTGTCCATCTGTTCAGCACATCTAAGCATTTCAAACTATCAATGAACAAATATTTCTTAAACCATACTTGTATGTCTCTAGTTTAGAAGTTTGGGATAATTCCAGGAAAATAAATAATCTATGACCACAAGATATAAATGGGAGAGAAATATTAGATACAGACACACATACGAGTCTATGAATCCCTTAATAAATAATATAGTATATAATTAAGTATGTTACAGCTAGACAATTGGATATAAACCAATTAGAACAAGGTACTAATTCTTCAGTCAGATAAAATTTTTAAAACTTTGAGAAATTAAATCTATGTGTATTTGACTGATCTAGAAAGTCTTCAAAGAAAAAAATTAAAATTAAGCAGTTTAGGGATAATTAAATCATGAAGAGTTAGACCAAAAAGCAAAAAGTATTTCTATCAGATTCTATTAGCTCGCTAGGGCCACCATAACAGAGTACCATAAACTGGTGGCATAAGCAACAGAAATTTGTCTCACAAGTCTGTAGGCTAATAGTCCAAAATCAAGGTGGGGGAGAGTTGATTCCCTCTGAGGGCTGTGAGGAGCAATCTGTTCCATGCCCCCTGCCTAACTTCTGGTGCTTTGCTGGAAACCTTTGGCATTCCTCAGCTTGGGAAGGTGCATCACTACCCCCCACCCCCACCCCACCCACGATCTCTGCCTTCACAAGTGTGATCATGGCACTCCTCTAGTTAAAATCTTTCATTGACTTCCCTTTGTTCTTAGCATGAAACCCTTAGCCTTTACCGTGCCCTTCCAGGTCCTGCTTCCTTCCCATCATCATCAGGCACATCTCCCTTGCTCTCTGCTGTCCTGCAATTCTTACAAAGTGCTTCTTTTACACCTGGAGGTCATTAGACAATTCTTCCACCTAGGAAATGCCCTTCTTTCCCACCCTTACTTACATGCCTAGCTGATTTTTACTTAATCTTCAGATTTCAGGGAAAAAAACAAACAAAGAAGCAAAGCTCTTTTTTTCAAGCACCACCACCCATCCAGATAGACCCCCCTGTTAACCTATTTCCCTTTCAGGGCATTTGCCACGTGTGCAATTAAACGCTCCTTGGTGTAATGATCTATTTATTATCTTTCCTGCCTGAGAGAATAACACTCATGTATATCTTATTTACTGTTTCACCTCTAGCCTAGCCTTGAACAAAGTAGGTATGCAACAAATATTTGTCAAATAAATAAATGAACTTTAACATTTTACTAACGGTATTTTATTCCTGACCCAGGAAACTACAGTATAAATCAATAGTCTATATAAGTCATAGTCATATCATTAAAACCCGCAGATTTAGTAAATAAAATTTATATTACTTTATAGATTATCACTTGCTTATTTTTGCATGTAATAACAAGTCTAATTTCTTAAGAGGACCAGAACACTATAAGAGCAGGTGATAGGTAACATGTATAATTACATGAAATTGTTTTAGGGGATGCAGGGGTAGCTCAACAGGTTGAGCACTTGCCTTGCAACTGAGAGGTTCAGGAATCAAATCCCAGCCCCAGCCCATGCAAACCCATATGCTGAACTGTGGCACAACTGGTAACCACTGGATGGCAGCAAAGATTCTTGCCTCCCATGTGGGAGGCCCCCCAGTTCAGCTCCCCACATTCACCTGTGTGGAATGAAACTATGTCACAACTAACGGTGTACAACCATGGAGACTGCTCTGGGCCCTCTCCCCTTCTGTCTCTCACTGTCTCTCTCTCACCTTCTGTCAAACAATAAAATGAATCCTAAAAAAAATTTTTTTAAATGTTGCTTCTAAGAAGTCAAACATCCTTAAAGTTAGCAACAAAATAACAAAATGATCAGAATACTGCAAAACTTGTTAACAAAATCTGAATAACAAAATGTACAATATTAGAAGTCTTCATGTACAAAAACAATTCAAGGTATATACCAAAAAGTTTTTCCATAATTTTCTTAATTTTTGAAGATTACTTCTCTAAATGAAAAACAAATAAAGAAATGTACAACCCATTTTTCAGTATGAAAAATAGCTGCCACTGTGTGCTGAACATAAACTTGTAGATAAAAACTGTGATCCAGTCTTTACGATTAAATCAATCTTCAATAAGTCACACTGAGTAATCAAAATCTCTGCCCTCCTCCCTTGGATTCTTTACTGTCTCAAGAAATGGCAACACCATTTGTGTGTTACTGAAACTCCAAACCTTGACTCCCCTTGATCCCTTTTCAATTCTCCACCATAATAAAATATCTGCAAGTATTGTTGGTTCTACTCTCAAAACACACCATAAATATGCTTCCTCCTCTCTACCTCTTTTATCACTTTCTTAAACCGGGCAGCCAACATTTTTGCCTCGACTGAAATAGTCTTCCAACATGTCTTCCTATTTACACTGCGGTTCTCCCTACCATATTCAACCCCATAGTTCCTTTAGCACATTGTAGCCAGAGCAATCCTTTATCATACAAACCTGAGCATGTCACTTCCTACTTGAGACCATCTAAAATCCTCGTGAACCTCCCTACATTATCTGGACCCTGCCTGATTCTCCAAGTGCATCTCTTTGGGCTTGTCTGCTCCATCACATTATCCTTCTTTTTGTTTCTAGAACAACCAAGCTAGTTCACACTTAGGCTCTTTCTACTTGCTGTTTCTTCTGGTTGGAGTGTTCTGTTCTAAATCTTTCTATGACGTTTCCGTATCATCAAGTCTCAACACACCTGTCAGCCCTACCCTCCTTCAGCCTTCAAGGCCTTCTTTGACAATCCCATCTAAATTAATCCACAACCAATCTCTATCACATCACCCTGTTTCATTTTCTACCTATTACTGATTACTACCTGAAATTGCCTTCTCTCTTTTTTACGATTACCCATGTATTTACTGTCTTCCCCCAGAATGTAAGCTTCTGAGCACAGAAACTTTATCAGTCTTATTCATTATTTACTGCCCAGTGTCTAGGAAAGTACTTGGTACACAGTAAGTAGGTGCTCACTAAATATTTATTACATGAGTGAATATACTTAAAAACAACAAGGGGAAGCCGGGATGGCTCAGTGGGTTAAGCGCTCACTTTGCAGCGCCGGGGACTGAGGATCGAATCCCAGCCCCGGCCCTTGCGGACCCATATGCTGAACTGGGAGCTCCCCCAGTTCAGTTCTCTCTCTGTATCTCTCTCTCTCTCTCTCTCTCTCTCTCTCTCTCTCTGTCAAAAACAATAAAAATAAAATAAATAAATAAATAAATGGCAAAAACAACAAAAGCAGCAGCTCAAAATAAAGATAATTATCATAAAATTAAGATGCAAACAGAGGTATCACATGAATATACATTATATGGTTTCATAATATACTCATGAACAATATCAGTAAGGCTTATTATACATTAGAGATCTTAAATATTATAATAAAAATACATTACTAAGTAAATTTAAGTCCATTTCTTAAATAAAACCTTTCAAAATGAGGACTTTTAAATAAATCTGCGCTACGAATGGGGAACAAAAGCCATATGTCCTTTCTTTAGGAAAAAAACAGTACGGTGTCTTCAGAACTGAATTAGAAGCATTTAAAGAAATACTTTGGATGGATGCCAAGATAGCTCAACAGGTTTAGCACTCGGCTTGCAGCCGCGAGGTCTGGGGGTCAAATCCCAGCCCCCACCCAAGCAAACCCATACACTGAACTGGGGTGCACCTCCTATGTGGAAGGTCCCCAGTTCAGTCCCTACCCTGCATGGTCCCACATCCACCTGTGTGGAATGAAAGTATGTTGCAACTAACGATGCACAGATATGGAGACCCTCCCTCTTCTCTCCATCTCTCTGTTTCTCTCTCTCTCTCTCTCTCAAACAAATAAACTTAAAAAAAACCAGAAACACTTGGGGAAAAAAGTATCAATTTAAAAAATGAATGCTGGGAAAGCTGGGATGGCTCAGCGGATAAAGCGCTCACTTTGAAGCCCTGAGGACCGAGGATCGAATCCAGGCCCCGGCCCATGTGGACCCACATGCTGAACTGGGGTGTACCCCCAGTTCAGTTCTTGCCGGGACCTATGTGGGAGGCTCCTGGTCCAGTTCCTGCCCTGCACAGCCCTGTGCCCGCCTGTGGAGTGAAAGTATATGGAAAACTAATGTCAACTATGGAAACTGCTCTGGGCCCTTCCCCTTCTCTCTGTCTCTGTTTCTCTCTGTCAAAAATCAATAAAATAAATCTTTAAAAATGAATGCTGATTTTAAAGCAGAAAAAAAATCTACAGAAAGCTTAAGGAAACTATAGAAATTGGTTTCTCAAGGGCCAATAAATCATCATGTAGCTAAAATGAGGCTACCTGATTATATCTTAAAAGTATATCTTCTACCAATGACACATTCTTTTTTTTTTTAAAGATAGATTTATTTATTTATTTTTATTGTTAAATTTATTGGTGCAATATTGATTGGTAACAATTAAATGCTTTCCAGATATACAAGTCCACATCACATCACCTATGCATCACATTATGTGCTCACCACCAGAATCAGCTCTCCTTCCACCACCATATGTCCGGTGTCCACTCCCACTCCCCCCTCCTCCCCTTCCCTCAGGTAACCACCAAACTATTGAGTAAATGACACATTCTTGACATTTGAAAAAGATAAGTCTAAAAGCCTCCAAACACCTAAACACCACCAACCATATCAGTGTTCTTACTTGTAAGACCAACTAGCTTAGTCACACAATTCATTAGAATGATTCAAATCTGTGGATCAGGTAAGTTATAAATTACAACATTTCATGGACTTCTAGGGTCTTCATGAATAGGTAAAGTCACAGAATTTATGAGTGTCAAGGGCTTCCTCATTGTCTTTGCACTATTTCCATGAGAGAATAAACTACCTTAGATAATAGTTAAGATTTTTATTTTTCATTTATTTTATTTTATTTTATTATTTTATTTTTTATTGTTAAATTAATTGGGGTGACTGGTTGGTAACAATTACATAGTTTCCAGGTGTACAACTCTATGTTACATCATCTATATGTTGCATTATGATTTTAAAAAATAACTAGGAAACCATTTACTCCACTGAAGCTATTTACAAAATATCAGAGAACATGAACACAACTACTGACATTACTTACAGTAGCAAACAAAAATAGCAGTGGGCATTTTATCATCCTGTTAATTGATTGCCTTTGTTATACAACACTGTCTGGAAAACTCTAACTACAATTCTAACTACAAGCCACAGCAATCATGTCAATATGTGAACTATCTGAATATCTAATTATGAAAAAAATAAATAAAGCAATTTCACAGTGGGAATATTGTGCTAATTCAAGAAACTAGCCACACTAACTCATTAGTCTGACATATAGCACATAGCTGAAAAACTTTAATTTGAAAGATAATTATTTTTAGCTGATTAATATGCTTCAAATTAAATTCACTGCTTTTAATGGGCTCATCTACTTGACACCCTGGGAAATTAATTAATTTTGCATGCAATAATCCTAGGAAATTTATACAGTTGAGCTACACATCATTACAAGGATTACCTTCACAGTAGGCATTGTCCTCTCGAAGAGCCCTAAAACCATCTCGACAGCTACAAACGGCCCTGTCATTCAGATTTCGGCAGACAGAATTCTCCATGCAGTTATGCCTTTCAGAACAAAAGTCATAACCTACAAAAAGAAAAAAGGAACTTATTAAGGTAAATGAACTAGGGCAAAGCAAATAAACTTTGTCGACTTAACATCGTCCTTTGATTTATAAGCTATTTTTTCCCTAAATGAATTTTTAAATTGCTATCTTTACCCAGTATTTACAGAACCATATGCTATGTGTATTAAAAAGTTTTTTATGTATAAACTCTATTAATCCCTAAGCAAGTTAATTCTGTCTTATGTCTGACTTTATAAATGCTATCTAGTCCCTAATATTCTAATAACAGTCCTTCGCGTATCTGAAACAAGGAAAGCACCTTAGAATCACAAATGAAGCTTTACAACACAGAAGATAAAACAGTGAGAAAGTGATCTGAGAACTAGCAGTTGAACATTTTAATAACAATGGGTAATAGAAAGCGAGCCAGATGAAATGTGCACAGTATGTATTCAAGAAATGAAACAGACAGCTCAGCATCTTAAAGAATTTTTTAAATGTGTTTAAAAATGAAAATTACATCACTTCAATCTAATTTTCTCTGGGAATCTGCCAGGCAAAGCATGTCCACTTGAAGGAAAAAAATTTTACGAATTACAAAGATTTCACAGATTCCAGAGTCTTTATGAAAGGAAAGAAAAATGAAACATTTTATAAACAGTGACACCAATCAAATGTAATTTCTCAGGATCTTTTTCTCCAGTGTAAATTCCTTGTTCAAAAATCAGCTAAGATGCTGAAATGAAAAGCTTGAACATTAGAATCCATATTTAATGGAAATTACATAATTATACGTCATTCAAACAATTTTCAAATTGCCTAATGCATAAGTTATCCATCTAGTTTTACACTGTCTAATGAATTAACATTTCAGTCCGTGAATAAAAGGAAAAAAGACTAGACAAATATATTTCATGTAGTTAGAATAAATTCATCTAGCAATAGCCAAGAAAAGACTTTTACTTGAGCAACTCATGAAGATGGATGTTCTAAACTGGCTCATCTTATTTGTAAATAAATTACCACAGAATGCTACGATTCAGTAAAAGGATGGACGGATAGACTAAGCTACAACACAGCACAATGACTCGTAGCCATTGACTGGTTTGTGCCCATAGTAAGTATTTTGAATATCACCCCAGAATTAAAACATATACCTCACAAGATGCAACTACAATGTGCCGTAAAATATTATCTGTACAACTTAAACCTTAAGAAAAGTGATGCTCTCAAAATATAATAATGGATTCAAAAACAGAAAAATCAAATGAATAAATAATTTCTGTAGACATAAATTATGAGAGGTGTATGAAGACCAAAAAGATACAGTAATCCCCCCTTATCCTCAGGGATATGTTCTAAGACCCCCCAGTAAATTCCTGAAACTGTGGATAGGACCAAACATACCCTTGATAAAGTTTAATTTATAAATTAGGTAGACTGAAAGATCAAAAACAATAATAATATATAACAATCCTAACAGTATACACTATAACACAAGGTATGTGAATTACTTTGGGGCATGATTAAGTAAATAAGGGTTACTTGAACGCTAGCACTGTGATACCAAGATGGCTACTAACTAATGGACAGGTAGTGTATACAGTGTGTATATTCTGGATAAAAGGCTGAGTCACAACCTAGGGGGTCAAAGGATACAATGAGATTTCATCATGTCACTTAGAACAGTGTACAATTTAAAATTTATGAATTATTTATTTCTGGAATTTTCCATGTAATATTTTTGGACTATAGTTGACCAAGGGTAACTGAAACCAAGAAGAGAATACTACTCTATATATTGAATAACAGCATTTAAATCACTTGACCACTTAACTTTTCTTGACAAAATTCTTCACAATCTAAATTCTCAAGATTAGAACTGAACATTTACAAGTAAAAAGTTCATTCTTAAGAGAAAAATATCATTCTCCTAGGTTCTTTTTATTTTCATCTTCTTTAAACAGCTATATTGAGACCATATTTCTTTAAATGTATTCTACTGCCTTTTTACAATGCCTGAGGGGGAATAATTTCAGCTAAAAAGTCATCTTTGTTCTCTATTCCAATAACTCAGCACATCATCAACCTAAAATAAAAAGGCTCCAAAAAAATCACTTTATATTTATTCTAAATTAAAGACAAAGTTATAAAAAACAAAAACAAACAAACAGAAACAGGCCCACTCCTTAAGGTATACAGAGAATTAAGAGACCATGTTCTAATACAGTGCTAAATCTCTGTATAACTTTGCCTGCAATGGTTCAAACAACTTTTAGAGGGCTTGACTAACAACAGGTACTATTCTTGATGCACTTTTATTTTTCTCTTATAACCTTTTATTTTTCAAAACTATCTTTCAACTTTTCACTTTGCTGCATTTTCTCTTCTCTCCTTTGAGGACTCTGCCTAATCCATGCCATCACTGTCTACTCTCTGCCATATGCCCACTTCTATTATAACCCATTTCCAGTTCTGCCTCAGCAATGGTGAGACCCCACATCTCAGCATCGAATACTGTGCGCACACTCCCATGAAATATCTAATTGCTTCAAGAATATTCCAAAATAAGATAGCAGGCTCATCCTTTCACTCTTTTAGGTTCAGTGAGGGAATACTTTACTATTTATCAGATGGGCTGGGTATTTTTTATTAACCCAGACTTGAAAACTGAAAATTTCATCAATAAAATTCTAATTTACTCTAAACATGTCAGATAACTATTCTGATTATTCTCTCAACATATAAGTTGACTGAATGTATTGGTTGTTTTATTGCTTAGAGACAAAATGTCAGGGTCAAAAGGCTAAGTACTGACAAGCAGCAAATTCAGACTCAATTAAAATGAGCTGTTTCCAATTTATAGGGAATAACCTCAAAAAACCAGAATCTGAGTTGGCAATAAACCACAGTCCTCTTATCTTCATAGTTGTATTTCTAGTCATATGTGCTTGGCTTTTGGATTTTGAAGATCTTGGTTTACAGCTGATTTCTACCACTTACTGGCTATGTAAATTAGCGGTATAAGTTAGTTAACCTTTCTAAACCTCCAGTTTTTCTCACCTGTAAAATTAGGATAATATCTACCTCACAAAAATGTAAGGTCCAAATGAAATCATCTATGTAAAAGCATAAAGGTATATAGTATTTGTTAATATTTAAAGCAATTAGAGTATAACTAATAAACCATAATCCAAATATGTTGAAATAGCTATCATAGAAAAAAAATCAAATATATTAGTTATAGATGGATGAATCAATGATCTAATATAATCTAGCCTTTCTTTTATTTCCTATTTTGGATTTTCACCTCACGGATACCAATTTTCTTAGTCCTTTTGTAAGCTTTTCAAATTCACTTTTCAAATAAAGTTCCGTGTTTTTTTATTAAATATAGTTCTGTAAAATATTAATATGCATTTCTGTATAACTGAATAAGTAAGGAAGGGCAGATGCAAAACATTGTGAGTAAGAATAATATCATACATAATAACCACAAGAAATAAAAGACACAAATTTTGAGGTAAATGGTTGTTGATTTTGCCCACAGGCATCTTGTGGAAAATAAAACCAACCTTGTAGTATGGATGAACATTCACTCCTAACCTCAGCCCTCTCACTTCGAGGGAAATAGACTTGACCGCCCCATAGGATAGGGTATTGCACTGGCCTGGACACAATAATTTCTTCAGGTCTGGCCATATGATCCAGCTCAGGCTAATAAAGACAAGTGAAACTCAATTCTGGGTTTTCTGTTCAATTCATGAGGATAGTGAGATTTTTTTTCTTCCAGGTACTTGATTATCATAATGATTATAAGCATAAGAATGGCAGGGGTTTACCTGAGAACACAGAATCTAGAAATAAATTCAGCTAAGAGGAGACAAACTGAGAGATGCATATAGGCAAAGGGGCAGGATCTGAGATCTGAATCAAGCTGCTAAGGCCATATATTCCATTTTTTGTTCAAATCAGTTGGATTAGGTATTCTGTCACTTACACCTAGGAGAATACTAATTTATTTAGAGATTATTTGCAAGATTATGGATAATACTGATTTTTTCTAAAGTGTGATTCATATGAATGGATAAACTTTTTTTAAAAAGTACTAATAGCAATGAATTTCTTTTAATGTATGAAAGAAATGCATGAATCTAATAACAAATAATCTCATTATTTCATGGATACCACTGCTAAAGAATAAAACAAGTTTTCAAAAATGAGTTGACATATCTGAAATCTAAAGAACAAAATAAATGAACAACCAAAACAAAAGCAGAATCATAGATACAAAAAACAAACTGCGCCTTGCTAGAGGAGAGGGGGATTGGACAGTCATGGGTAAAATAGGTGAAGGGATTAAGAATTATAAATGGGTTGTTACAAAATGGTCATGGCGTTGTAAAGTGCAGCACAAAGAATATACACAATAATGTTATAACAATTATGTATGGTGCCAGGTAGGTATTAATTAGGGGAATCACTGCATAAATTACATAAATGTCTAACCACTATGCTATACATCAATAACTAATATAAAATAATTTAAACATCAACAGTAAGTAAAAAAATAATTTAAAAAATGAGTAACAAATATAAAAATTAACCTATTAGTAGTAATATATATATATATATATATATATATATATATAAACCTTAAAGGTATAATTGAATAATGTGGGAAACGATGAACTATCCAGAAGTTGGGAGAGAACAATCTCAGCCTTCTGCATGTCGATGGCCCTACTACTTAAAATTATAAGGTACGATGAAGTAAATGATCAATTAAAGTGGGGCATCCAGTAAATGGAACTTGGTGGTAGTGCAAGCAGAGAAGGGGTTGTCAAGGGAGAAGAAAAATGGGAAGGGCTACAGATACAAAAACTATATCACACTGTTCCTGCATTTTTCTAATCAGAGTCCTTACTGTATCCTCAAGTCTGTATCATGTAATTTATTATAAGCTTCCCTGAAAGTGAAAAGAACATTCCTGTTACACTGCTTCTGAGCTGCTACTACAGGAGATAGTCAACTACAGGATACCTTGAAAACAGCCTTGGCTGAGTTTGATTAGGTGCCGAGAGATTTAGAGCTTTGTTTCAGTGCATAGCTCGGTTTCTAACCACTCACTGATCGAGCCTCCACTAGAAAGGTCAGCGCTGTAATATCATGCTCTGCCCTCAGAGAATATTTACTAACTTTTGTTGAACAAGTTGCTTTTTCAAACATACTTGTAAGCACAGCATCTTCAGCATTAAGCAGACAGGCCTGGAAACTGGAGGCCAATTTTATTGTAAATGAATTTGTCACAACATGCGTAGGAGTTGACTCCAAACTTAAGCCTAGAGAACTTGAATCTTTTAGTTTAAAAGACAGAGAAGGCCAGAGGAATTCATTTGTTTGCTCTATATGTTTGAAATCAGAAATTGAAGCAATCTTCATTATAAATGGTGCTGAATGTTTCAAGAAGGGCCAACGGGTCCAGTTTCAGTATTATGAAACCAGTGGTTTTCAATCTGGCTGTGCAAAAGAATTTACCAGAGGTGTGTGTGTGTGTGTGTGTATATATAATTTTTTTATGGTGATACCAAGACTATTTTTCATATCAGTTGTATAAGAATCTCAGGTGGAGGGGATGTAGGTCACAGTATATTTTGTCATTCTATTTTCAATGTGCTATGTAAATACATTAATTTTTGAAACTATAAACAATTTAAATGTAACACAATTTTTGTAGCTATCTTTTCCATTTCCAAATTTGCTTTTTGTCATAATATATCAAGTCTCCTTTAAAAATAAATGGATATAGTCAGGGCTTCTCTTGACATTTGAGAGGCCCTGTCTCAGCTTCCTACCCAAATCTTGTCCTAGCCAATCTCGACCAACTTCTTTGCTATTCACCTTTCTAATCTCTGAGTAGCGCCAGGATATTACTAGTGTGTGAAAGATGGCCACAAATCTTTAACACTCCTCTCATTGTCCATTTACCCTCCCCTTGAATCTGTGACTGTTTTTATCAAAGAAATATGGTAGATGTGATGATGTGTCAGTTTCAGACCTAGTCTTTAAGAGTCCAGAGCCACCATCTAAGACATCTGGGGGAAGCCGGATGGCTCAGTGGGTTAAGCACTCGTTTTGCAGCCTTGGGGACCAAGGATGGAATCCCAGCCCCGGCCCGTGTGGACCCATATGCTGAACTTGGAAGTGAGACCCAGGCCCAGTTCCTGCCCTGCGCAGCCCTGTGCCCACCTTTGGAATCAAACTATGTGGAAAACCCAATGATGTGCAATTATGGAGACTGCTCTGGGCCCTCCCCCTTCTCTCTGTTTCTGTATCTCTCT
>PVKE010043930.1:0-13189 GCA_004027555.1 Craseonycteris thonglongyai | reverse complement strand
TCAGTGCATAGTTATTTCTATTTTACTTTTTGACAGATAGAGAGAGAGACAGAGACAGAGACAGTTAGAGAACCAAACTGTGGGAACTCCCCAGTTCAGCACGTGGGTCCTGCCTGGGCCGGAGCCGGGATTCGATCCTCGGTCCTCATGGCCTCAAAGCGAGCGCTCAACCCGCTGAGCCGTCCCGGCTTTCCCGCTATCTTTTTAATGTATTGTTATATTGTATTTTCTAGTATTTTGTTTAGGATTTCTGTATCTAAGTTCATCAGAAATATTGGCCTGTAATTTCCTTTCTTGTGTTGTCCTCACCTGGTTTTGGTATCATAGTTATGTTGGCCTCATAAAATGAGTTACGAAGTATTGCTGCTGTTTCAGTTTTGGGGGGAACAGTTTGAGAAGGATAAGTATTAAATCTCCTTTGAATAAAGATGGAAATCACAAATGAACCATCTGGTCTTGGACGTTTATTTGGGGGGCATTTTTTAATGACTGTCAGTTTTCATACTGTTTATTAGTTTACTTAGGTTTGCCAGTTCTTCATGGTTCAGTCTAGGAAGGTTATATATTTCTAAGAGTTGTCCATTTCTTCTAGGTTATCTAGTTTGGTGGCATGTAGCCTTTTGTAGTATTCTTGTATAATTCTTTGTATTAGTGTGGTGTCTGTTGTAACTTCTGTTTCATATCTGATTTTATTTGAGTCTTTATTTCTTTAGTGAGTCCAGACAGAAGTTTGTCAATTTTATTAAGAACCAGTTCTTTCTTTTAATAATTTTTCTATTGCTTTTGTTCCCTGTTTTTAAATTTTTCTTATTTTCTTTTACTTTGGGCTTTGTTTCTTCTCTTTCTAGGTCTTTAAGATGAACTGATAGATTATTTGAGATTTTTCTTGTTTGAGTTAGGTCTATAATGCTATAAACTTCCTTCTTAGTACCATTTATTTCTTCATCCATAATTTTCATATATCATATTATCATTTTCATTTGTCCTTATGTATCTTTCGATCTTTTATTTCTTTTGTGACACAATAGTTGTCCAGTATCATGTTGTTTAATCTCCACAATTTTGTGGGTTTTTCCAGCTTTCTTCTTATGGTTAATTTTGAGTTTCATACCACTGTGGGTCAGAAAATATGCTTGGAGTGGGGTTGTGGAGGAGGGAGGGGGAGTCAAATATGTGGCGATGGAAGGAAAACTGATTCTGGGTGGTGAGCACACAATGCAACACATTGATGATATATTGTAGAATTATACACCTGGAGCCTATGTAATTTCACTAACCAAAGTTACACTAATAAACTTAATAATAAAAGAGAAAGGTGAAGGGATTAGAAAAAAAAATGAGTGTGTCCTTTAATTTCCAAAATATGGTGAAATTTCCGTTTCTTTTGTTATTGATTTGTGAGTTTATCTTGTTGTAGCTGGAGAAAACACTTTGCATAATATATCTCTTTTAATCTATTGAGACTTAATTTGTGATCTCATGTATGGTCTCTTGGAAAACATACCATATGCCCTTGAGAAGACAAACTAATATCATGTACATTATCATATGGCGAACTGATGAGACAGCATTAAAATAACTGTTCTGTAGTCTTCAAATATATCAAGGTCAAGAAACACAAAGAAAGGTTCAGGGAGTGTTTTAGATTATAGGAAATTGAACTGACATAACAACTAAATGTCATACATGATCCTGGAGTGTCGGGAGTGGATGAGGGTGGGAGTTGGGGGTGGGTGGGAGGGAGAGATAACTATAAAGAATAATATTGGGACAAGTGATAAAATTTGAACATGCATTATGGATTAGACAATAATATTGTATCTATAATAATTTCCTGATTTAGATTACTGTTAAGTATTGTTAAGAAGTACACATTCACATATCTAAGGATAAAGGGCACAAGATCTCAACTTATTTTTTAATAGATTCCTCCCCCCTGCCTCCAAAATGTACATACACATACATACATACACATAGTTTTATATATATAGGGGAAGTGAGGATAATAAAGCAATGGGGTAAAATTTAAATGGGGTGAATTTGGATAAGTGGAATATGGCGGTTCCTGGTACTGTATTTGTAATTTTAAAAAAAGTATGAAGTATACCAAAATAAAAATTACAAACATAAAACCCAAAACAAAGTCTAACACTGACCACTTCCAACTTACATATCTTAAAGCCTTTGTATATGTGTGCTACCCCTCTATGTAAAATGCCCTCCTTCTCTTCACCTGGCCAACTTCCACTTACCTTTCTAAACAGAAAAAATAATAATAATAAAGAAAGAAAAAAAAACTTGTTAAAACCAGATGATGTCACTTTTCTCAGAATTCTCAAATGGTTTTCCCTCAGACTTAGAATACAATTCTGACCCCTGAGGAGGCCAAAAATGTCCAGTAGAAGTTTGAAAATGTTCTATAATTGTGCTGTTCAGTATTTAGCTGTCATATGTTGGCACTCGACTGCTTTGGAACTTGTCAAATTTAGCATTTTCCTGTTTAGTATATTAGCTGAGGGTTTGTCATATATGGCCTTTAAAGGTACTTTCTTTCTATACCTATTAAGTGTTTTGGTCATAAATAGATATTGTATCTTGTTGAATACTTTATTTGCATTAATTGATCATATGGTTTTTATCTTTTCTTTATATGGTATATCATATTGATTGATTTGCATATGTTGAACCACCCTTTTGCCCCTGGAATGAATCCCATCTGATCATGATATATAATCTGTTTAATGCATTGTTGTATTCTATATGCTAGTATTTTGTTTAGAATTTTTGCATCTGTGTTCATCAGAGATAATAGTCTATAGTTTTCTTTTTTTGTGTGCTCCTTACCAGGCTTTGGTATCAGGGTAATATTGGCCTCTTAAAAAAAAAAAAATGGAAGAGGAGGAACACTTCTAACTCATTCTGTGAGACTAGAATTACCTTGATATCAAGCTAGATAAAGATAATACAAGAAAAGAAAACTAAAAGATCAGTATACCTTATAAATATTGGTGCAAAAATCCTAAACAAAATATTAGCACACAAAATTCAGCATCATATTAAAAAGGATTATACACTGTAACCAAATAAGATTTGTTCCTGGAATGCCAGGATAGTTCAACATACAAAAATCAATCAATGCAGTATACCACATTATCTAAATAAAGGGGGGAAAAACACATGATCTCAATTTATGCAGAACAAGTATTTGACAAAATTAATACCCTTTTATGATAAAAATACTCAAAAAAAAAAAAAAAGGAATAGACTACAACTACCTCAACATAATAAAATCCATATATGAAAGAAAAAAAACAACAACAGCTAACATCACACTCAGTGATAAAAGACTGTGAGCTTTTTCTCTAAGATAAGCAACAAGGCAAGGATACACACTTTAGCCCCTTCTACTCAATGTAATACTAGAATTTCTAGCCAGGTCAGTTAGGCAAGGAAAAGAAATAAAGCATCCCAATTAGAAGGTAAAATTATCTCTGTTAGCAGATGACATGTAGAAAAACCTAAAGATTTTATACTCCCATGAAACCTCCAAATTGTTACAGCTAATAAATGAATTCAGCAAAGTACAGGATACAAAGTCAGTACTCAATATGAATTGCATATTTATATACTAACAGTGAACAATCAATGGATATTCCATTTATGATAGCATTAAACAGAGTAAAATACTTAGGAATTAACTTAACCAAGAAGGTAAAATACTTGTATAATGAAAACTATAAAACATTTCTGAAAGAAATTGAGAAGACGTAAATAAATGGAAACACATTCTATGTTCATTGATTGGAAGACTTAATATTATCAAGATATCAGTACTACCCAGTGAACTACAGATTCAATGCAATCCCTATCAAAATCCCAATCACATTTTTTTTTCCAAAATAAAAAACTCCATCCTAAAATGTATATAGAATCTCAAAGGACTCCAAATAGCCAAACAGTCTTGAAAAAGAGCACCAAAGCTGGAGGATTCATACTTACTGATTTCAAAACTTAATACAAAGCTACAGTAATCAAAACATTGTAGTACTAGAATAAAGACAGATACCAGTATATAGACCAATGGAATAGAATAGAGAGCCCAGAAATAAGCCCTCATATATATGGTCAAATGATTTTTTGACAAGTGCTAAGGCCACCAGTAGGGAAAGGGTTGTCTTTTTCAACAAATGGTACTAGGAAAAGTGATTATTCACTTCCAAAAGAATGAAGTTGGATCCTTACCCAATATCATATGTAAAAATTTGAGCCAAATGGATCAAAGATCTAAATATAAGAATTAAAAGTATAAAACTCTTAGATGGAAACAGGGCAAAAGCATCATCCCATTGGATTTGGCAATGATTTCTTGGGTCTGACCTCAAAGGCACAGGCAACAAAATAAAAAATAGACAAATTGGACTTAATGAAATTTTTTAAATTTTGTGTAGACTAAAAAGGCAAACCAGAGAATGGTTTAAAAATCACATATCTGATAAGGGATTAATATCCAGAATATATAGAGAACTAAAACTCAACAATAATAAAAAACAAACAACTGAATTAAATAATGGGCAAAGGATGTGAATAGATATTTCTCCAAAGAAGACATACAGGTGGCCAATAAAATAAGCACATAAAAAGATGCTCAACATCACTGGTCACTATAGAAATGTAAATTATAAAACTACAATGAGCTACCACCCCATACTCATTAGGATGGTTTCTATCACAAAAACAGAAAATATTACGTATTAGGATATAGAAAAATAGGAACTGTTGTGCGTTGTTGGTAGTAATGTAAAAATGGTAAAGCTGCTATGGAAAACAGTATGGCATTCCTTAGAAAATTAAAAATAGAATTACCATATGATTCTAATAGATTTGAAAACCCAGAAATAAATCCATATATATATGTATATATATGCAGGTAATTTTTGACAGAGGAGCCAAAAACACACAATGGAGAAAAGAAAACCTCTTCAATAAATGATACTGGGAAAATTGGAAAACCACGTGTAAAAGAATGAATCTAAACTGTGATCTATCACCATATACCAAAATTAACTCAAAAATGGATCATAAGACCTGAAGCAATAAATTGCATAGAAGAAAACCTGGCGCTAAACTCATGGATCTTGGGTTCAGGGAGGAACTTATGAGTTTGACCTCAAAGGCAAGAGAATTGAAAGCAAAGATAAGTGAATGGGACTATATCAAACTAAAAAGGTTCTTTACAGCAAAAGAAACCATCAGCAACACAAAGAGGTAACCAAAGAATAGGAAAAGGTATTTGCAAGCAAGACCTCTGATAAGGCTAATATTCAAAATATGTAAAGAACTCTTACAACTGAACAAAAAAACAAATAATTCAATTTTAAAAATGGTCAAGAGGACCTGAATAGATGTTTCTCCCAATAAGACATACAAATGACCAACAGATATATGAAAAAAATGCTTTACTTCACTAGCAATTGGGGAAATGCAAATCAAAACTATGAGAGATAGCCTCAGAACTGTTAGAATGGTTGATCCAGTTGTATTCTAGATGTATTTTAATTTGAGGGGGCGATGGGTAGCTCTTTTGTAAGTTTAAGTCTGAATAGAATCTGTAGACTCAGTTCTCTGATGCCTTTTATATTTTACTTTTCTAAAGTTTACTTTTATATGGTTCTTATTTTTGCTATTTGTGAAGTAATTTTATGTAAGAATTCATATAACTAGATAATTTTACTCATATCAAATATCTCAAGTTATAAGTTGGGGGAACCTAACAAAATTATATTTTGTGCTAATCTATAGTTCTAAATTTTACTGTTTAATAACTACTTTGGAATGAAAACATATCTTTATTTTTCCCCCCTTCTTAGGCTTGAAAAGGAATACACTACAATAAAAACGAAAGAAATGGAAGAGCAAGTTGAAATTAAAGTAAGCATCTCAGGACTTTTAAAAGTGCTGAATATAAATTGAAGTTAGTTATTTAGAAATAGGTGCTAGGTTATGTTAATATATTGTGTTAATATATATGTTAATATATGTAGTACATTTAACAATTATGTTTGTATTTATTTATTGATATATTTATTTGCCATCCCATTAATTATAGTTAAAAATAGATATTTCAAAAACCAAAATAGTGTGACTAGAATAGTTTTCATTCTACTGTAGAAGAATGCAGCTCTTCCCTTTTTCTAGATATGTTGGTGGGTCCCAGAAGAAAATACTTCTATGAGGAAGATAATTATCATTGCATTTAAGCATACCGTACTTTTAAAAGTTGCAGGGAAGATAATCTATAGTGTGCCAAGACTAGCAATAGCATAGTCTAAGGTAGACCAAATAGAGCAAATCATTGCACTAGAACTAATTATGGCTGCCTTGGAGATACAGGAAGCTTTGGCTAATTCAGTTTTTTTATCATTAAGCAAAGGTTATACTTTTGAACTACTTTCTAGAGAAGCAGGTAGATTTTCAATTTAATAGACATATCAATTCCTCTATGTACCTTAAAATTCTTATTTATTCTGTCTATAAGGCCAGAAATTCTTAAATTGAGGATCTTTGGTATTGTTTGAGCTGAGAATTAAGGAAAGATATATTTGGCTTTTATGTTGGTATTTTGGGATGGGGATGATGAGTAGGAGCATGAGTTAGTGAATGAACTCAATGACTGGCTGATCCAATTTTTCATTTCTTATTCCCTGTTCCCTCCAAAAAAGAAAAAAAGAAAATAATTTTTGAGTGACTCCACTTTTCTTTTTAAGCTCTTTGTTTGGGTGTGTCTGTCTTGAGTTTTGATTTGGACCTGGCAAGATATTAGATGACCACCTTATTCACAGTAATTAGCCATGTATTAATTTAGCCTTGCTACAGCATACCACTACGTTATTCACACCCTACCTTTTTACAACGGAATGGGTTGTTTTAGTACTTCTTGCCATGGTCTTCCTCTAAGGCTCCTGGGAGACAAGCTCTCCTATTTTTCTATATGACCTCTCTCTCTCTTCTCTAGATATTTTATTTCCATATCTGTCACCTATTCCTATGAATTGGAGATAGGTATGTATACATTTTTCAGAGAGAGAGGCAGACAGAAAACAGAAAAGATCCCTGTGGATGTTTTCACTTACTTTTAAAAATTCTGTCATCCAACTGCTGCTCTACCATTTGCTTTTCTTTTAGGTACCATGAGTGAGGGTAATAGTAAATCATACCCTCCACTTCAATCTACTGAAATTAAAAACCATGTCATCCTGATGAGTGGGGAGAGAGTATGGGTTATTGCAAACGGAAATATCTGGAACCGCAAATCAAGAATCTGAGGATGGGGGAAGCCATCCTATCCTGTTCAATTCACCATGCTAAGTTATTGAAAAAATAAAAATAAAACAAAAAATCATCTTAGGTCTATGAACAATTCTTGCTCTTGAAGAAGTTTCTTCTAAAATAAGTCATACGAATGTAGAAATAACAAGAGGCCTTTTCAAGAAGATCTTTAGCAGATTTAGCCAACATTTGTAGTTTTTTTTAATTTTGTTTTTGGGGGAAAGTTGTAGTTTACAAAATACTTTTGCATGCCAGTTCCATGTGTCTTAGGTAAAAACAGATAGCATAAAGTTATTTATAGAAAAGAGTCTGAAAAAAAAATGTTAAAAATATTAGTAGGCTGTATCAGGTTATTAAGGTATGCTGATCTCAAAGGTAGTCTGTTCCTTTATAAAGTCTTGTTGCCACATACCAGTAGTTCTTTCTTACTCTGGTACCCTTTTCATCTCTCTTCACTCCTCCTGCCCCTCCAAAAGACAAAGCCAAAACAATTTTTGTGTGACTGCACTTTTTTTCACGTTAAGTTTTGGTATGTCTGGTTTTTGACTTGGACACGACAGCTTATCTCGGTTATAATCAGATGAACACCTTGTTTATAGGGTCAGTCATGATTAAATGACCACCTTATTTATAATTAATTAGCCATGTATTATTTGAGACTTTCTCTAAAATGGGATATGCCACTTCCTTACTCACTTTCTTCCCTTCCCCGCAAATTCACTTTTATAAGAGAGTGAGTTCTGTTAAACTAGTACTTCTCTTAGTTCTCAAAAGCTTTCAGGGACATAGTGTTGTACTATTCTTTACATAAGCACATAGTATGATCATCAATTATTTGATATTTTGATATGGAAGTAAAAAACAAATCAGCTTTTAATGTTATACAATATATTTAAGATTTCCATTATTTTTAATTAAAATTCTAAGACCTTTCGGTTGGTGACCTTTTATTCTAAGAATTATATTTGTCAGCTCCCTGATCAAGATGTGACTTATTTTCCACCCCTTCTCTGAAAGTGTTATAGGAAAATTTTGATAATAATGCTTTCATATGGAGAATCTTACATTTTACTGTGTGAAATTTTTTGTTAATAGAAACATCTTTATCAGTATCTTCTTCCAATCTATTGATGTTCCACCTGAGGGGGAGGAGGTAAGAAATATTAAAATTTTAGCTTATATTAGGGTAAGCCACAAATCTTTAAAAAAGAAAAGCCTTTATCCCCCACTCTATTTTAGACAAATAGATAAGCTGATAATTTAATATTTATATTTAAATGTATGCTTTGGGGCACAGAGATCTAAAGCCCTGAAAATAGGAGGTGTTAGAATTTCTAAGTGGTTTTTAGTCAGAAATTCAGTATTTTTTCTTCTTTCAAAAATTTTGAAATATTTCAGATATGCTAAGAGAGAGTAGAAAAACACTTGTCTATTCACTGCCTGGCATAAAAAAATGAAATCATGTGAAATATTATCTAATCACCCAGTAATTATTTTTAACAATCAACGTGAGACACATTTATTCAACACTTAATATATGTAGGATCATCTATCTATGTGCATTATCTCCTTTTAGTCATAGAATAGCATTGTGAAAGGTTTCTTATACTCCTCTTTTCATGAAGAAACTGAGCTTCAGAGAACTCAAATAATATGCTTATGGCCACATTACTAAAAAATAGTGAAGCCACATTACTAAAAAATAGTGAAAGTCAAGGATTTGACCTCCAGTTGGTGGGTGTCATTTCAGAGCCCATATGTATTCTTCAATGTACACATTGTGCTGCTTTCCAAGAGAAACTTTGTTGATAATGTGAGAAGGATGGATGCCCATTTTACTGTGGCATTCTGAACGTTTCATTGAAAAACTAATGGCTGAGTAGTAATATCCCATGCAATAGTATAATTTATTTAATAAGTCATTTATTTAATAGATATTTATCATTTCTACTTACATGTCCAGATACTATTCTAGGTACTTGAGATGTGTTAATGAAACAAACCATTTCCTACCTTCATGGAGTTTACATTCTATTGCAAAAGTCAATAAACAGAAAAATAAAATATGTAGTATTTTAGATGATGGTAAGGGTTAAACAGGAGAGCAAAATATGGTTTTCCTTTAGGGAAGGGAAAATAAAATGTTAATGCCTGGGTTGAAAATTTAGAGATGTTGACCAGGTTAGTTTTGAATAAAGACCTGAAAAAAGTGAGAGAGCTAGATATACAGATATCTGGAAGGAGAGCAGAATCTGGTCAGGCATGTGACTGGTGAGGAATAGTAAGGAAAGCCATTGTAGATGGGCAACAGGAATGATGAGGAAAGTGATGGAAGATAAGATGTTGTGCATTGTGGGTAATGTAAGGTGTTACTGACCATGTGAAGACTTTGGCTTTTACTCTAATAAGCAATTGGATGTTTTAGTACAAGAGCACAAAATTTGACTTAAGTTTTTAGAGAATTCTTCTGGCTCCTGTGTTGAGAGTAGATTGCTAGGGGCAAGAACCAGAGATGTAGGGAGACTGCAAGGCTGATGAAATAATGCAGGCAAGAGATGATGATGGCTTGGACTGAGGTGGAAAGGAAGTGAATGGATTCTGAATAGATTTTAAAGGTAAAATTGATTGAAGGTGTAAGAGGGACAAGAATCAAGCATTTTGGCCTGAACAAAATGAAGTTCCCATTACCTGTGGTGGGGAAGACTACAGGAAGATCTGGTTTGGAGAGGAATACCAGAGCCTTTTAGTTTGAGATGGCTAGTGGGTCAAGGAGCTCCTTAAATATTCAGATTGGAATTAAAAGATGATAGGCTCAATATAAGTATAAATTTGGCAGCTATTGACACAATAATATTAAAGCCCCTTGAGAGTGGATGAGATTACCTGGGGAATGCGTGTAGATAAAAATAGAGAAGAGAGTTCAAGAATTGAGCCTGAGTATAAGCCAGCATTTAATAAGTCAGACAGAAAAAGTCAAGAGCCATATGACTTCACACAAATGTGGCATATATAAATGAAAGCAAAAAACAAGAAAAACAAAAACTTAAAGACACAACAGTTTAGTGGTTACCAGAGGGTAAAGGAGTGAGGGGGGTGGTAGAAGAGGGTAAAGGATGTCAAATATATGGTGATGGAAGGAGAACCGACTCTGGGTGGTGAGCACATATGCAGTATATAGATGATGTAATATAGAAATGTACACTGAAGTCTATGTAATTGAACTAACCAGCATCATCCCAGTAAATTGAATATAAAATAAATAAATAAAGACTACAAAGATGAGGATAAAGCAGCAGAGCAGGAGAATACTGAGGAGGTATAATATCCTAGAAGCCAACCGAGAATAGTAAATGGTAGTTATGTTGAGTTCTTTTTTTAAGATAGAAAAAAGCACACGTATTTATGGTGATAATTAAGTAGGGAAATTAATGATGTATGAATGACAAGATAATTGATAGAGTCAGTGGATTATGGGATTTAGTGTATGGGTAGGAGCCTTAACTTGGTCTAATGTAGGTAGTTAATGCACAATAATAAAAGAGAAAGTAAAATATATGGGCAAAAATTCAAGTAAAACATAGGATATGGTTGTGGAAGTTTGTGAAATTCTTTTCTGATTGCTTTAGTTTTTTTCAATGAAATTGTAAGCAAGCTTACCAGATTAGAGAGTTGCTGTTTTGAAGAAAGAGGTGTTAATTATGAAATGGTGATCTAAGAGAGGGATAAGGAATGGACTAAGCAAATACATATTTATTGCTAGGATGCATTTAGATTCCAAATGAATTTAGTGATTAATAATTTAAATAAGGATCATGGTTATATTTTTTGGGGGGAGGGGCGGGGGTCATATATACCAGCATAGGTGAAGACACAGTTGTCAATATGTGGACCCAGAGTAGTGTTTTTACCAGGCAACTATATTACGTAACTACTAAAAAAGAGCTAGGTATAGGGAGATAAAAGCAAGGGAAAATCTGTAATGATTGGAAATTAAATTGTAAAGAGAGGACATCAGGGAGTGAGGAATAATGAAAAGTTGATAGGATCACTGGATTGTCTCTATGAGAAGGAGGATTGTTGAGGTTGGGTTATGTCATAAAATAAGTAAGTTGGAAAGAATAGGAGATAACAGTTGAAAAGTGGTTTGTTTGAAACCAAGATTTTCTAGTTTTAGGATATTTCTTTTTTTTTATTAAAAGTATGCTTATATTTAGCATCTTGTATATAAAGTTTTTTGACACCTTGAAGTTCGTTAGCAATTTGTAAAAAGTAGAATTACTGAATTATAAGATGTTAGTATTTTTAAGATATTTGATATGTACTAAGTAAAATTCCTGAAGAGTATTTCCTGAGTATATATCCTTCTTAGCAGTGAGTTTCCATTTCATTAATACTTTGCCAACATTAGGTATTTCATTTTGACTCTCACTTGGTCTCATTTTTTTTTTCTAATTTGGTAGGTCAAAAAATTCTCTTTTATTATGTTTATTTTTTAAAAGATTTATTTTATTGTTTGAGAGGTGAGAGAGAGACAGGGAGAAGGAGGAGTTTCCCAGAGCAGTCTCTATCATTGTGCATCATTAGTTGTGACATACCATTCCAAACATGTGGACATGGGGCTGCTCAGGGCGGGAACCAAACTAGGGCCCTTGCACATGGGAGGCAAAAACCTTCCCCATCATCTCAGTGGTTACCAGTTACACCACAGTTCAACATATGGGTTTGCACAGGCTGGAACCAGGATTCAATCCCTGGACCTCCCAGATGCAAGGCAAGCACTCAACTTGTTGAGCTATCCTGGCATGCCTATTATGTTTAAGTGTACATATTTATTTACTTTATTTCTCATTGTAGTTTTCATTTAGAAGTTTAGAAAACATTTTAATTAGTTCCAGAAGATGTGATTAAAAATGAAGATACTCAAAAATTGGTGGGAAATAAGACTGAAAAACTACATATAGCTGTTTTAAAAAGATAAACAGGTAACTACATGTTATGTAAACATAGGAATTTCCCCACAAAATATACATTAACAAACCCAGTCAAATTTAATTCCTTGCAATATTCCAAAGAAATAAAAAATCTAAAGAATAATTGTAAAAAATAGGTAAAAATAAAAAAGTAATATTTTTGCCTGAGTTTAAAAATACGAGCATTGTTATCTCTAGCCACTTGTTTGGTATATACTGAGCACTAGGCTATCTCATTTAATTCTTCTAATATTGTAGTTTTATTACTCTAATTTTCTAAGGCATTAAATAACATGCATTAAATAACATGCACAGGTGCTAATTGTAGAGTGAGAATTTGAACCTAAATCTGCCTAAATTCAAAACTCAGTCTCATAACTAATTTAGTACATTAATAGTTAATGTTTGGGGAGGATAAACAAAAACAGTATAACAATGGGGGAAATTAGTTTTACCAGATATTAAAAGGCATTGCAAAGCTATAACTGTCAAAGTACTATGATATTAGTTGAAAAATGACAGAAACACTTTAATAAGTAACAAACCCTGATGTTTATTATAGTTATCAGTTATGATGAAGTGGATTTCACACAAGTGAGGAATTGCTGATTTATTTAAAAAGTGGTATTAAGACATTTGAGTAGATGTTTGAGGAAAAACCAATTTAGATTTTTCTTAAATATTATTATTATTATTATTTTTATATATTTTATTGTTAAATTTAATGGGGTGACATTGGTTGGTAACAATCAGACAGTTTCCCAATGGACAACTCCACATCACATCACCCATGCATCGCATTATGTGCCCAGCTCCCAGAATCAGGTGCCCCTCCAACACCATATATCTGGTGCCCACTCCCCCCTCCCCACATAACTCTCCCTCCCCCCTCC
>PVKE010043929.1:0-13176 GCA_004027555.1 Craseonycteris thonglongyai | reverse complement strand
ATTGTTACCAACCAATGTCACCCCATTAAATTTAACAATAAAATATAATAATATTAAAACAAACAAACAAACAAACAAACAAAAACCTTCTTTTGTCTTGGAATTGCTCCTTTGGACTGACTACTTTGTAGCCCCCAAGTGAAGAAAACAGAACACTGGCCATTGTGGAATTAGAAAGGGGAAAAAGTTATAACAATCCAAGCAAAACCCAAGTCAATGTTTCAACAACTCATTCTGCCACATTAGGCATCCTTTGTTCAACTTTCATCTCGTAAATTATATCCAAGACACATGAGAGAAAATTTGACCATTTATCCATGTATTTTCAAAGTCTAACCCCTTTAAGGTTTTCATTTCTTTAGTAGTTTTGTTTTGTTGAGTACAATATCTCTAATTTTTTTCTCCTAATGATGGATATATACATCTTTTTTATGCACCAAAAGCACTAACAAGTTTAAAGAATTAATGCATGGATTCAGCACAATTTTGTCTTCACCTAAATTAGTTAACTATGCAGACATTTTGAATAAAAGAAACATAGAGACTTGATATTTTTAACTATAAAGGAAGGACCAGCTGCCACCACTATAGGAAATTCATTTAAATGCAATCTCTGAGGGAGCTGTATACACTCATTATTATGCGAAAGATTTTCCTTGTGTGTACAGAAGTCTTTAAAGATCAGTCATCTTTCATGAATGTTCTAATCCATTAGTGTATTTGCTTATGCTGCCCTTCCCACCAGTTGCTAAGTTTGTGCAAAATGGTATTTTTGAGGTGAATAATTTGCCTTTTTCTTGTTGGGTTCCTGAATATGACTAAAGTTTGTGTAAGTTTACTGGGATTGTTTACCTGTAATATTGTCTTCAATTTTTTCTGGCTTACAATAAAATAATAATAATGTAAATGTGTTCTATGTAACTTATTTGCTACACAAAATTCTGAACATACTTCAGGAATTTGAAAAATAATTAATTTACAGCAACTGAAAGGTGGTCACTTGCTACTCACAGACATGTTAAGTTTGGCCTGCATGATTACATACATATATATTAATAACTATCTATATAGGAATATATGTATATGAGGGCTGTCCAGAAACTACCCAGCCATATAATATGAAAATTAGAGGCACTTATGGCTGGTTTTTTTCTGAACAGCCCTCATCTGCATAAATATGTAATTTAAATCATTTGTCAGCATTAAACATTCAGAGGGTTTCACATGAATAAAAATCTAAATTTTAAACTACTATTAAAAATGTAATTTGATAGTGTTTTGGCAAATGTGGCTTTGAGTCTGGCGAGAATGAGCCGCTGCAGAGTAGCTCCACTGAGACTGGGCACTTTCAATGTCTATTCAGAGAGTGATTGGCCTGGCAGTTGTGGGGATTTGAATTTGCAACACTGATCTATACAGACAGGGTGCCAAAAAATGAATACACATTTTAAGAAAGGAAGAAACTGTATTAAAATTATAATATTCAATATATACCAATAACAAAAGATGAATACAAGTCACGTCTGACTTCTGTGATTATAAGAGGTGCCCAAAGTAGTGTTCATCAGTGTCCAGATACTTCTGATTACCGTGAACTACTGCTTGAGCAACGCTGACCGAAGTGTCTACTTGTATCGCTGAGTGTACTGTTTCAATTTACCATGTGTCTCAAACTCAGTCATGAGTGCATGCAATTGTTAGGCATGCTGGAGGTTCTGTTACATTCTCAGGCCTCCATTGTGGTTGTACTTGCACAACTTTCTTGAATTTCAAATAATGGTTTTATCCTTTTTGAACGACAGCCATGCTATCATTTTCTTTCACAGTCCTGCCTGTTGTATGGTGATGCTAGCATTCATTTGATAATGCTATCTTTTGAGAGGACATCATACTACACAATGCCACTGTAATTCAATTCAACTTTAAAAATACATAGATAACATCTCTTAAAATGTATATACATTTTTATTTTGGCACCCTAGGTCATTGATTTCTGGTAAAGAGATTTTTATTTCCAATCTACTTTAAACAAGAGATCAATGCCTTTACAGAAATGAAAAGAACCACCACTACAAGTTTTCACTTGGTCTAAAGTGAGGTTTGGGTATCTGTAAGGAGTCCCTCTTTTCACCTCTTCATGACTATCTTCATAAAATCTTTGAGATATTCCCCACGGTATCCTGTGTGACAAAAGGAGTACTATTTGGAAACCTCCCAACTGAAAGCTACACAGAGAAATATAAAATCACCAGTTTGTCTTTCCAAATTAATATGAAAAAATATCTGAGGATCCTTAAGGCAAATTTTCATGCTGGGTGGTATGTGAAGCTCTTTTGTCATAACATCTTATAGGTCTTAGTACAGCTACGGTGTCTTTCTTTTATGACCCAGTGGTAGGTAACAACTAGTTTTGCTCTTTCTTGCTTTATCTGGTTTTGTAGTTCAATACTTGCAATTTTGATTTTTGTGTAAAATATTGAGCTAAGATACGTCTAACATGAAATATGGTACCTTCTTATTTACTCACTTGTTGGATCATTAGTTTCTTACCATCCAAAATGAATTTGTTCTTCACATTCAATGAGAATAGGGTTTCATAATTCTAGAAACCAGCTTGGTGTAGGGTGTTTCAGAAAAACAGTCTGTCCAAGGTCACTACAATGAGTTTATATTAAAAATATGGACATGTGAAAAATAGAGAATAACTTATTGAGTTTTTAATGTCTTGTCTTTTTCTTCATTTGTTTTATAGCAATTTAAATTATATACCAGTACATCAGTATCAAAACCAACAAATACCTAACTTCCATGGTTTTCTCCATTCTTTTTTCATAAGATTCCCTTTGCTTATTTTTAACTGATAATAATTTAGGAGAGTCTTTTTTCCCATGTTTGTATTCTGAGACTTTTGGAAAGAAGGAGTTATAAAGAATCTCATAATCACATAAATATAGCACATAAAAATGTGCAGTTACCAGGTTTTGGCCTTTTTGTAACCTTGCAATATTGAAAATCCCTTTTCTCTCTGCCTTTGGCCAAGAGAGCAGATGGATAATTACACTTCTCAAAAGATAAATTAAAGAAAGAATTTGGACCAACTGGGCTATTGAAATATAGTGCTAATGGAGGGTTGTGGAAAAATGGCCAAGTAAGTCTCGGATGACCTTATTTTCTTCCTGGTGACAGTGCTTTCCAGATTAAAAGCTGTTTTCTTTTATTGAAATAGAATAGTGCCAAACATTGAACCTGCTTTGTAAGACATACATCAAGAGAGAAAATATTTCACCACAATGACATGACCTGACATTTTAAAGCAGATAACAAATGACATCTTGTCAATGGCACCAATTTATTATTCCCTCTCTTGTACCTTGGTGCCACAGCAGGATACAAATTCCTTTTAATCACGGGGTTGTGTTAAACAAATTTTTACCAGCAGAGACTATAAAACGCTCCTCATCGTTTCTGAATATCCTGACCTCTTGACTGTCCCTACTCTAGGATATAAAGACAGAGTCTATGCTAAATTTTTCATCATTTTATTCTATTTCAGATCCAATTATGTGAGGGTCTTCCATCACTTACAAGGGTGTATGTGCTGTAACACGAAGTGCCACACATTAATCAGACTCTTTTTATCCAGCAGACACCAGTGCTAAATCACATTACTCCAAAAATGGGAACATGAAATAGATGCAAATGTGTAAAGAGGGTTTTCTCTTTTGTGCAGTTACAATAGGAGGTGACTTTCGTGGGTGGCCTTCCCACTAAGTCCGAGAGAGTTGCAAAGTACATTTTGTTTTTCATGCTTTCTACCACATTCCTCCATTAAAGGAGGCTCTTCTTCCACTTGCTTTAATGTCCCTCTGCCAGTTTATATCATAGAATCTGCCCCTTTGAACACTGCCCTGGGCAATGACTTTCTAGTTGAACTGTTGTTAACTAATCGGAGTGTAAGCTGAAAAATGACCAGCATGACACTCCTTCAGCCCTCTCAGCAATGAAAAGTCTCTATTTCAAAAGTCACTTAGAAGCACATAGCACAAAGACCTCAGATGTTGAATATTTCTGATTGATGACTTTAAAATTGTGGATCTCAGTCAAGCAGAAAGATTTATATTATTAAGTAATCTTAAACCTGTTTGGGTTTACCATTTTCTTAATATTTTTAATTGTATTAAGTTGTAGTTTTAGATGCCATCATGGTGGTGGGTTGTATATGATGTTAGAAGATATATATGAAATCACATTAAAAATTTAAGTAAATTTAATTTGGAAAAACTGATGAAAAAGACTTGAATTCTTTTTCTTTACCCAATATGGGATAACGTTTATAGACATATCAATACAGACATAGTTTAAAATTGCAATTTGACAGCTTTCTAGTTATGTGTGTTTGGGCAAGTTCTTTAACCATGTGAAGTGTCAGTTTGTTCCTTTATGAAATAGGGATATTGGGAAAGCTGGGATGGCTCAGCGGGTAAAGCGCTCGCTTTGAAGCCCTGAGGACCGAGGATCGAATCCCGGCCCCGGCCCATGCGGACCCACATGCTGAACTGGGGTGTGCCCCCAGTTCAGTTCTTGCTGGGACCTATGCGGGAGGCTCCAGGCCTAGTTCCTGCCCTGCGCAGCCCTGTGCCCGCCTGTGGAGCGAAACTATATGGAAAACTAATGTCAACTATGGAGACTGCTCTGGGCCCGCCCCCTTCTCTCTGTCTCTCTCTGCCTCTGTTTCTCTCTGTCAAAAATCAATAAAATAAATCTTTAAAAAAAAAAAAAAAAAAAAAGAAATAGGGATATTATTGTTACTTATTTCATAGAGCTGGGACAGTTTAAATGAGCTAATATCTATAAAATTTCTGGCACAGTGGCTGACAATGCTAACCACTCAATAAATAATAGGTTTTCATTATTATCATCATGAAAATCTAAGACATGCCTAGAATAAAACAAAACAAAATGTCAGTGTTGTTTTGACCTCTTCTAAGGACTGATTGAGAGGAATAATCTCAATTAATTTTGATTCAGACTGTGGATACAGAAGATTTATTATAGAAAAATACTGTAATTTTCCTTAAGAAAGTGTTCTATGAGCAAGTCTTAATAGTCAGCTTAGAATATAAATTAAATCAAAGTTATTAAAAATTTAACTATAAAATACTGATTGTATTAAGATATTCCATGATATCAGTGAAGGGCATGGTCATCCTACTTGAGAAAATATAATTAAGAGCTAAGAGTTCTATATATTTTTAGTAGTACTGGATTGATCTTCTAGTTTCCACATTAAAAGTCAATTAAAAAAGCACAGATCACACCTCTTTTTGATATAGGATCTAGGAGTTATTAGATCAGATGGTTTCTTTCATTTCAGAATAATGTAATGATTTGAAATCATTCTGATTTCTTGATTTTTAATTAAAACATTTTGTTGACAATGAACAGACTTGGGGGATAGGAATATATATAAAACAAAATAAGCTATTATTTCAGTGACTTAGCGACTTATGTGAAATCATCATTTCCTTATTAGCTTGGTATATCCATTAACAATCCAAATGAAATGGAGATAATTTTTACATTATTCTTTTGTGATTATAGCATATACATTTTTTTTTTTTTTTTTTTTTTACTGTTTGAGAGAAGGTGAGAGACAGAGAGGAAGAAGTGGGGAAGGCTCAGAGGAGTCTCCATAGCTGTACATCATTAGTTGTGACGTGGTTTCATTCCGCACAGGTGGATGTGGGGCCATGTGGCGTAGGAACCGAATGGGGCTTCCCTCATAAGAGGTGAGAACCTTCATTGCTGAGCCATCCCAGCAATTACCAGTTATGCTGCACTGCAGTTCAGCATATGGGTTTGCATGGGCCAGAGCCAAGAATTGAAACTCAGACTTTGAGATTGTGAAGCATGTGCTCAACTGCTGAGCTCCCCCAGCATCCCCATAACATATACTCTTAACAAAGGGGGGCAGTAATTAAAACCAAAAAACTGGATGGCCGTAAACTAAAATTATTTCCTACCTTAAACTATTCAATTTAGAACCAATTGGTCCAAAATTAATTAAGTTTTGAAAAACTTTCATTCTAAATTGTTTCTTAAGCTAGTAATACACTGGACATTTAAAAGTATACCAATGGCCAGGCACTCTTAGAGTAGTTTAGATTCAACTGGTTCTTTCACTAGAAATGTTTACATGACTATGCATGTATATTAAATATTTTAGAGTATTTTTATTTGTTTTTATCAATTGCTGGTTTCAGAGGATGAGCATCAGTTATTACAGTGAATAAGAGTTCACAGATAATGAGAAGATAGCCGAGTGCTTAAGAAATAAAGCATATTGTTGAACTTCAACTGAGGTACAAGTGTAGGGAATATTGTGAATAATATTGAATAATATTGTGTATATTGTGTATAATATATAGTGAATGTATGGTGCCAGGTGTAACTTGAACTTATCAGGTGGGGGTCACTCCGAAAGTTATATAAATGTCCAACCACTATGCTATGCACCTGAAACTAATATAATATTAAATGTCAAGTGTAATTGAATAATGAAAAAAAAAAGTGAAGTATAGTTTTTATATTGCATCACTTTGAACAACACCCTGAATATAGAAAAAGAAAACCAAATTCTTCATTTTTCCTATAATACATTTTAACACCTTTTATCTGTTTCAGTGGTGTGATCTTTTTTCTTGTTCATTGGACTTCAAAACTCAGATTCATTCTTTTACTCATCCCTGTTCTTCATTTACTCAGTGTCATTCCATTTTCCTTCTTTGCCTTTTTTTTTTCTTTCTTTTTTTCCCCATTCCCACTGAAATGAGGAGAATTCAGTTCCATAGAACTTCATATAGATTATTGAAATACCCTTTTAACAAGCTTCATTGATTTGCTTGGCTTTTACTTCAGTACTCTAGGATATAATCTGGCTCTCTTAGTTTTACTTTGTTATTTTTTTACATCATCAACAGTTTTACATTATATTAAATAGAGCTTCTATTTTGGACTTTGGGGCTATAAGAGGTGCAAATTTCATGCCTACTTCATACCATTTAGAGTTAGGCCATATTTGATAAAAAGATCCATACTAGTATATGAGTGTAATTGGTGAATGGCAAATGCATGTTACATATTATTAAAATAGGTGCTTCAATGAGAAGAGTCTGAGATGAGTGGCACACAATAAACCTAGGAACTTTGGTAATGAGACTGGACTGGGAGTCTACTCTGGGGAAGATGGTAAGAAAAGGGCATGAACAAAGTATGGGAAAAAAATAAATACATATTGTGTCACTGGCTTGACAGCGGGCACAGGGAACTGAAGTGACTGACTAGCAGCAAAGCCGGTACAGCTTTGGATAATAAAGTAAGGAGACCTGAACTTTACTGTATAGGCAATTGAGATATTTTTGTTGTAAAAGTTACATATATAAGAACCTTGTTTTGATGAAATTTAAGTGGGGGCAGGGGGCTGATGAGGAGAAGATAAATGAGGAAAACCAAGTAGCATTTATGTAGCATCTTTGGTAGTTTCCTTGGGTTAATAAAACATTACTGAGTTAGGGAATGATGTTGCAAATATTACTGCCTGGTGGTTCTGAAAAAAAATATACCGGTATATGTTTCTGAAAAATATATTTGTATTTTGAAAAAGTAACATTAAAAGTAAGAGGGCTTAAAGAAAAAATAGGATTGTGCAGACCACTGAATGCCTATATAACTTTGAAACCAGAGCACTAAAAAAAGCAACAATAATCTTAACAAAAACAGGAGCACAGCTGTCTCTCCACTGACATTTGCATCCAGTGGGAAGTCAGTTGATCCTTTGCAGACTTTTAACCTTTGCACTCAAGCTTCTTTGTGAAGTCCATAACCATTCACCTATAACATACTTAAAAAAAAACAACAAAGCAAAAACACATGACAAATAGCTTTAGAATTACTTTATCTGCATTTGCAAATTTCATTCATTTAGTAATATTGTGGAAAGTACAATAATTTTTGAAGCAACTAATTGCATACCTAAAGTAAGGCACTTCTTAAAAAGATTTTTTTTTTCTGTAAGGTTTTTGTGTATTATGAACATGTTCTCTAATTGTGGAAAGTTTTCTTCTGATTTCTTAAAAATATTAACAGGCTTGGAAAAATTATGAATGAACCAACATTGTTATATTAACTTCTACATTATACTGACATCATTCCCCTACTTACAATAAATAACTATAGCACTGGAGCTAATTTTCACTAAAGAAACATATTATCACAGAACAAATATAAATGTTTTAAGATAGAGGCTACAAAGGATATCAAGAGATCACAGAGAAGGAATATTTGATTTAACTCAGTGTCTCTGGGAAGAGATCCTTGAACGGGCAACATTTTCAGAAAGCCTTGAGCAGTCACAGTTGACCAGGTAAAGGTGCTACACCTTTCTTGATGGTGAGGTAACTGAAGCACAGAGAGGTAATATATATTGCTTAAGACTGCAGAATTATTAATAGTAAGTTATTGGAGGTAGTACAATAGTCCTCTATTATTTGCAGTTTTGCTTTCTGTGTTCCCAGCCTGCAGTCCTTAGGGTTCAAGGAAGGGCATTTTTGGGATAAGCTTCAAATATGTTTAAAGATTAAAGCAAATAGTAAGTAGATATTTAGAATATAGCAGAGAGAGGGCACTACTGATACAACAAATGACTAAATGAGATAATATGGGAAGCGATCAAAAGACTAGGTGAAGGGTTGACATTGAACAAAGTGGGTGAAAACTCTTTATAAAACTGGGGAAAGAAGAGTAGGAGAGGGGGGATAAATAGATTAACTCGTTGGTGTGAAGTTATGGAGATAAGATAAAGTATACCTAACGGCCCCAATTGTGTATATAAGTTGAAGGCAAAAATCATACCTGAAATTAAATGAAATGAGAACAGGTAAGATGGCTTATGGAACATGGTGGGGGTTTAGAACTATTCTGAAAGAAAAAAGAGAAGTAGTTTGTTAAAATAATAATGAATTACTAATAGCTTTGCTGTTCTTCGTGATTCTGAATTTACAGAATTGTATGATTTTTCTTAGTAACTCTCAGCAGCGTGAGGTGAAATTAAGGAGCAACTGTGGGGATAACTGAGATGATAAATTTTTGTACATGGGTGCTAGACTTGTACTAGATTTTCAGACAAACAATTTCTGGTTATCCTCACATCAAATCAGTAAGGTACCTATTTTCAATTTCCATTTTATAGATCAGGAAATGGTAAGTTTTAAGTAATTTGCTGGAGGTCACAGAAGGTAGTCTAACTCAGGTTCATTTGAACACCAAAACTGTTCTTTGTACCTTAGCCAGTCATGGACATGGAGGAATCAGAGGGTAATCAATACTGGGGAATGCCAGTGAAAATGGAGTGGAAATATTTGGATATGAAGTTGATAGAAAGTCTTTGACTCATTTTGTATGGTTTGAGACAGAAAAAAAATATATATATATTATTTTTGTGCTCAGAGGCTGGAAAGAGTGGTGATAATGACATCAATCAGAGGCATGACAATGGATACTGGCTTCAGGAAAAGTTGATAATTTCAGTTTAATACATTGTGTTTGAGCTGTAGTGAGATATACAACTGGAAATAGCCAGGTAGTAATATTGGGTTTGGAACATGAGTTTGAAAGATATATGGTTAGGGAATAAAGATTTGTATCTCATTTTGCCTGAGAAATAATTGAGAGAATGAATGTCAGTGTAGGAAAATATGAAAAGATAAAGAGAAAGGCCAGAACAGAACATACTGGGGGGTGCCAAAAAATGTATACACATTTTTAGAGATGTTATCTATGTAATGCTTTTCGAAGTTGGATTGAATTATGGTAGCAATGTGTAGTGCGACATTCACTCAAAAGATGGTATTAATCAAATGATTGTTAGTGTCACCATGAGACAGGCAGGACAGTCAAAGAAAGTAGCAGAAGCATGGTTGTGGTTCAAGAAATGTAAGACCATTTTGAAGTGGTATTAGAAATTCGAGAACAGTGGGAAAGTACAACCACAATGGAGGCATAAGTATACAACAGTTTCTCCAACATGCCTAACAATTGCACACATTTGTGACAAGTTTGAGATGCATGGTCAATTGAAATAGCATGCACAATGATACAAGTGGACACTTCGGTCAACACTGCTCAAGCAGTACTTCGCTGTAATCAGATATGTCTGGATGCTGATAGTAACTACGTTGAGCACATCTTGTAATTGCAGAAGTCATATGTGACTTGCATTCATCTTTTGTTATTGGTATTACTGATTGTTACAATTTTAATAGTTTTTTCTCCTTTCTTGAAATGTGTATACATTTTTTGGGACTCTCTGTACATTCAAAGTTGAATGGCATACATTCAAATTTATGACAGTAAATACAAAGGAAAAGAATACCCAAACTAGTAGGAGGAGAGCCAAGAAAGGATTGTGGCATATAAACCAAAAGAGTAAGTTTGGTGTCCAGGATCAATATCCTCAGAACCTAAGAACAAAAAATGGGAATGATAATTTATATATCCACATTTTATTGTATTATTATTGATTTCAGAAGAAACAGTATCTTAAAGAGAGGTAGGAAAAGAATATAGATTACAAGGTTATGGGTACAATCATGTGAGTGTTATTTATTTGCTTAATAGATGCACATTTTGTCACAAATTAGAAAAAGGTAATTTTCAAATATCACCCTTTTGTGATTTCCTTACACTGAAGCTCTAAGCTTCCTGAGGACAAACAAGCTAACCTAGGTTCTTTATGGGTTTTCCTTTGTCAGCACAAGTATTTCTCATTTATTTTCAGTTTAACCCAGTTTCAGGACCATCTTGTAGATTCTCAGGCTGCTTCCATGTCTAAACTTCAGGACACCTCTGCCACCTGCAGACTAGTTGAAAAGGAATGTCCTGCCTCACTCTCACCTGAAGCCCAAAATGGTCATTTTCTCCTGATGCAGCCTGCCCCAGCACAGTTTTCAGTGTTGACACCTCCCTGGCCTTTGTCTAGGTAGTTCTGTTGCAATCAACCCAGCCATACCACTGTTCTTTGATGCTCAGTCCCTGTAGTTCTGGCATGTCTTCTTGAGCTATGCTGCCAAAGTAATAGCTGCTCATTTACACCTTTCTGAGGCTACACTTACTCAGCTGTCAGTGGTTACTCTTACAGCTCTATAAGAGCCTCTTTGCCCTTTCTGTGAGGCTACTGATTACCTGAGTTCTAACCAGGACAGGGAAGGTGCTAGTCCACATGAACTGAGGATATGTGCAGACATTTAGCCCTCACACTGCCTCTAAGTCTAGTTCCTTTTCTTTCCTATTTTGCCTTTCTTAGCTGAGAAGTCATGTGGTCTTGTAACTAGAAGAATAAAATATCTTTGTTCATTTGCAGCTTCAACTTTTTTAGGGGGGTGGATAAGGACTTTATATCTAATGAAATTAAGAATAAGGGTTTGTTTGTTTTACGCCTTTTTTTTTCTGTTCTATTTAGACAACTGTCCCGAGGGCAAAAGCTGGCTCATTGTCTCTCAGTCAAAGAGAGAGACTTATATGATAAAATGGGAAATCTATGCTGTTTATTATTTCACATTATTAATCTTCTTTGTTTATCACATATTGTTCAAGAAAAGGATTTATGGCAGCTTTCAGATATTCAGACCAACTAAAAAAAAAAAAAAAAAAAAAGAATAATGGGGAGAAGGAAATTGAAAGAAGGATCCATGAGATGAATTCAATAGCGCCATGAAGGCATCTTCATTTGCAGAGGCGGGCCGCATGTCTGATGCACATTGTGAAGCATTCAAAGGGAAGAGGAAACGTTAGGAAAAAATCATGTTGCCTGATGCCTGATGCCCATAAAAAAAGAAATTCACCTGTTGCTCAGAAAAAGCACTATTATTCCTGGCACTGAGTCCAGAGAAAAATTTCTCCTTTGAGTCCTCATAAAAAGGACACTGTGACATAGTGAACAGTGTCCTCAAAAAATTGTTGTAGTAACTACATCAAAGAGTTTTATGGCACTATTTGTTACAGGGTCCTTCAGTGTAGTCCCAGGGCTCAATGCCAAGGTGAAAGCACAAGTCACCAGAAGTAATTCTCCGGGCGACAACATTTTGCTGTCTGGCTGTGCATTTCTGTTTGTCAGGCTCATTCCACGGGCTCATTTTAACGATGCCTCTATGTAAACTAAATTATACTTCAGGAAATCTTCCACAGATATTATTCTCATAACTAAAGTTTTGATGGGTACTGAGCGACAGTAATTTGTAGTTGGACTCCCTAACAAGCGTTTGGAGTACAACTACTTTGTGTTATTGATGAAGTGCAGAGCCGCACACTTTATTGTTATGTGGCCTGGGAGTAAACCAGTATTTCTAAGAAAGGAGATGAGGAGTGGGGAGCTTACAGGAACTGGTATAATAGCTACCCCATTTCTACCTAGAAAATGCCTACAGGGAAAAGTTTGTTCAAAATTTCCTCATGGGGCAGCTGGAGTCTGCTTTAACTCATAGATAAAAAGACCGTGCATCTGGCCATAATAATTTCAGCCTGAAAAAGAAAAGTATATTGTGTATATTTAAATATTCAGAGCAATTATTGAAGTTAGCATGGCTTCTATAGACCATTTAACCTTGAACATTAAAATTTCCAGTTGTGACCTATAAAATAAATTGGTTCCAAATCTTTCTCTCTCTCTCTCTCTCTCTCACATGTATATATATATATATTTACATATTTACATATATATGCAAATAACAGAGTCAAAATGTGTCAAAAATTAAGTTGTAAGTCAAATAAGTATTACTTTCTAAACAAAAGTAATTGTTTTTAGTGGAATTGATTAGCAATTCATTTTGGCAGTAATTAAGTAGTAAACCTACTTGGAATTTTAAAATCATAAAAGTAAAATACAGTTTTAAATAAAATATTTTTGCTATTTTTTTTTAATGAAATTCTTAAAAATGGAATTCAATATGTTGAGGCATTTTATTTCTTTAGCATGGCCAAGAGACAACATTGCAGAATGATACCTCTCCAAATTGTACACAGGTTCTCTTAAATTAAAGGTTAGGTTGTAAACTTTACCAAAGCAGAGAACACTTTCTTTTGCAATGTTTTATCCTTGGTCTTTAGCACATAGCCTGGCACATG
>PVKE010043928.1:0-13189 GCA_004027555.1 Craseonycteris thonglongyai | reverse complement strand
AGTTATATTTTCAAATCTAATTACTTTATTATATAAAATCATAATTAGAAATTTTAAGATTCAGTGGTTATAGAATTTGGAAGCATAAAACTTACTCATTTTCTTACAAACTTGTTTAAATTATAAAGTTACGGTATATAGCAAAGCAATAAAAAATTCATGAAATATTTGTTTCAGGTTATACTTAAAGTATAGAAAGTATGTTTTCCTATGATAGGCTTATGTTTTTATTGTTAACCCTAGACCAGCTGAAAAGTATGAGTAGCTTTAAGAGAGACACTGTTTAGTTTTGTGTCCTGTCTTTTAAAGAAAGAAAAAATCTATCTCTTTAGTATCATTCAAAGTGATTTTCCATTTACACAACTGAATTTCTATTCTTTTAACTTAGTTGTGCTATTATTTTTATGTTATAAAGACATAGAAAGCACTCTGTACCACCAAATGCACGTTGATATCCTAATCACATAAATAAGGATGATAATAATAAACATGAAATGAACATACAAATGTACACATTAAATACATGCTTCAAATCCTTTTATAAGTAATAATTAAATGGTGATATGCATACATGTTGTATATGTCTGATTTACATACAGCAGCAGTAACTACCAATTATTGAGAGCTGTCTTTGTGCTAGACACTGTATTAAATGGTGTACATAGCTGTTATAATATATCATTCACTATAACCCTATAAGCTATTTATTATAAACTCTATCTTACAAATGAAGAATTGAAGCACATATTAAGGAAATTAGACCCAAATTAGGCATCAAGCATTTGGTAGAATTGGCTACAATCCTAAGTTGTAGTGCTAGATTGTCTTAACACTTAACTATTTTGTACCCTGTCTTTAATATAAAAAATACCTTAGGAATCAGACCAAATTTTAAAATAGTTTTATTTTTCACCTGAAAAGTAGCATCAAAAGCTAGTTTAAGTCTTCAAGATATTATAGTATTTCTGATTTTAAAAAAGTCATTTCTATAAATTAAATATAAAATAACCCCATGTTTTCTAGAGGACTACTTTTATGCACTTTATTAGACTGTATGGGCATCAATTAAATTTTCAAAGTCATCATTATCTCTCATCATGTCTCCTCATACTTGGTGACAAAGTATTGTTATGGTTCCATATATCTCTCAACATGTTTTCTTTGAAAGGTTAAAAATATTTCTTCTTAATAAGTTCTAATGGAAAAATGTCTCTAAATTTTTTTGTCCCCTTTTAGAATCTCCCTATATATATCATAATGGATAAATTGATGGTTTTACTTAGAGAGGCTTTTATTTTTCCTGCACTTAATTTTAGAAATTGATGGCTAAAATGAGCAAAAAGGAACAATCTTCCAGTTCTTCCAGTCATGAGATTGAATTTTGAAGTCTGTTATTTAATTCAGGAGTCTTCTGTGTATAGTCTTAAAGTCAAAATTATCTTTCACCATTCATAAGGTAGTAATGAAGAAAATGTAATTGTGAGAGAATATATATGTATGTATATTTATATAGTGAGGTAGGGTGTATATATCATGGCAAGTAAATAGAACCATTGTGCATATTTCTTTCATCTTAACACAGCTGGTCTGCATTATTGCAAAAAACCATGTAGAATGTCATATTAAAATTTAATTGTTATTTTTATATTTGTTTTTTGAGTTTGCACTTTAGCCAGATTGGAAATCTCCCTTTATTTCATTAAAAGGAAAACATTTTTATGTATTACATGAACATTTTTTGGTATAATATTTTATATAAACATTTATACACTGCATCTTTTATACTGTTAGGTACTTCTCATAGACCTTAATCAATAACAAATATATATCACTATTAGATTAAAGTTATAGTTGGTATAAAGGTGAGATGATAATGTAAAGTGACAACAAAATTATTTTTGTTGTTGAAAAATTAATGCAAATATGGCATTGTTTTGTTATTTTTCCTCTGTAATGGTAGTAGTAGAACGCTTTCTGATGAACTAAGCTGACCAGATGTACCATTTGAAACAGGGCAGAAAACAATGTCCCTTTTCAAATGATATATATGGTCAGCCTACTGGCATCTTTACTTTAGCCCAGTGAAATCAGGCTGACCATATGTACCATTTGAAAAGGAACAATACTTTTATTTTTTGTTTCATTTAAAATGGTGTGTCTGGTCAGCCTAGTGAATGCAAATTAATTAGTCCATTGTGGATTTCATGAGATTAAATTGTGGAGAGGATTGGCCAAAGCATTCTTAGTTCATGATTTTGGTTTACCAACTCTCATAGTGGTTTTTAATTCTGACTTTGCATAAACATTGGATTACAGAATTTTTAGAAAATGTCTGATTTTGGATTTCACCATTTGAGATGGTGATTTGGTAGCCTGAAGTGAGATCTGGGAATTTATTTGAAAAGTTTCTTTAGTGGTTCTTGTATGAAATAATTTTTTAGAACCTCTTGTCTATCTTAATTAGATATTTTCATTTGATAATAAGTCCACACAGAACATAGTTGATATTCCTTCCAATGGCTGATTAATTCTTTTGTCTCTTGATCTTAGACTATATAGAAGGCAGAATTTACTTTCTTCTTTTTGAATTTTTTATAAATCACATGCTCATTCATCTTAATTCTCAAGGGTTTTGTGTATCATTAGAAATTTATATCATGTCACCTGCCTTGGGGAATAATACAAGATTAAAAAAAATAAATAGAAGTATACTTTTGTTTCAGGTGGTTAAGCCTTTGACCCCATGTGCCATTTCTAAAGTAGCATTGTGAGCATAAGACATTGCTAGTTTTGTTTTGTTTTTTTAATTGTTAAAGTTATTGGGATGGCATTGGTTGATAACAATTACATATTTCCAGGTATACCACTCTACATTACATTGTCTATGTATTGCATTATGTGCTTACTATCACCGAGAATCAACTTTCTCTCCCTTACTACATATCTGGTGCCCACAACAATAATGAAAAACAAAAACAAAAACAAAAACTAGCAATGTCGTGTGTTCACAATGCTACTTTGGAAATGATAAATGTGGTCAAAGGCTTAGCCACCTAAAAAGAAAGTATCTTTCTATTTTATTTTTTTATCTTGTATTATTCCCCGAGGCATTGCTAATATAGATAATCTGGGGAACCTAAAACTGATGAACTGAGAGGAGGCAGAACTGTAAAGTAGAAAACTTCTCTCACTATATTATTATTAATTTGTTTTAGAATTCTAATTTTTTTGCTTCTGTTGTTAAGGCAAAAATCTAAAAATTCCTGATATGACGGCCTTTACGGACAGCATCTAGAGCAGTGGTATCCAACATATTGGCTTCCCTGGGCCACATAGGAAGAATTGTCTTGGGCCACACATAAAATACAGTAACACTAACAATCGCCAAAGAGCTGGGGGAAAAAAAAAGGTTGTGAAAGAAAATCTCATAATGTTTCAAGAACTTGTGTTGGTCCTCATTCAAAGCCATCCTGTGACACAGGTTGGACATGTCTGATTTACAGTTTTCTGAAAAGACTGAAGCCAGATTTGGTAGAAGTACCATTGGGTATAAACAGACACAAAGAATAAGCCAGGCTTAGTGAATTCCTGGATTCCAAGATATAGAAAGAGAGAGTAAAACTGTGGCTACTCCATGCATAAGGTGGACCCCAAGATCAAACTTCTAAAGTCTTTCTGTAGTTTTCTCTATCCTCCAACTCTATCTTTATAGATAGAACCCCTAAATCAAAGGCATAAATGTCATCAGTTGTAAAATAAAATGTGGTAACTACAGGATAATTAGAACAATCTCTAAGTCAAATAATCAGTCTGATTACATTTTAGCAATTATTTTATAGGAAGATATAGGTAAAACTTTCTATTCTTATTTACTATGATATAAAACTAATATAAAAGATTTTTTTTCTTTTATGTACTCTAAATGTAGAAAGGCGCTTCTGAAACTCCCCTCTGACATCTAAAATATTTGAAAATAAATAGATGCAAAAGATACATGGCAAAAAATGAACCCAGAAACAACCAATGCTAGAATACTAGAGCAATCTCCATTTCCTACCTAACAGAGCTGTGATGAGGAATGGGGGGAGGGGGGGCGGACAGAATTCTCTCTTCTGTGATGATTCTGTGTTTCAGTTTACAATGCAAAAAGAGGCCTGCAGTAGATTTTTCCCTCATAGCCTCAGAATGAACCAATTGTGCCTATACCTGATCTTAGACTTATGCCTACAGAACTGTTAGAAAACAAATTTCTGTGATTGAATATACAAAATCTATGGTACTTGTTATGGTAGCCCTTGCAAACTAAAATAATGATGGTCAAGTCATGTAATTGGATATACTACTTTGTTAATATTATTCCTGGAGGAGGAATTTACATGTGTGGGCTAATATTGGCCTGAAAATGCTGATCAACATAACAATTCCTAACTCATTAAGTAACCTAGGCTTTAATTTTAATAAAAATATACATCTTAGAAAAGAACAGTATAAATAGCAAAAAGTTTTCTGATTAAAAAAGGGCTCTCTACAGAAGAAAAACCAGTTGCTAGGACATAAACTATGTCTGTATCTAAGGGGTGGCAAACCTTTTGGCGATTGAGTGCCAAAGTTTATGAAATAAGAGTATACTCGCTCGACTCGTGTGCCAACCCATCGAGTGAGATAGAGGTATCGATTATTTTTATGTCTATAAGAGCATAAACAATAATTTTTTAAATGGTATTCACAGCTCCGTGTGCTAAAATAATTGCTCCGTGTGCCACTTTGGGCACGCGTGCCATAGGTTCGCCACCTCCGAACTCTAATGTAATATAAGAGGATACTATAAATATGTAAAAGAAAAGAAATCATGTTTGCTTTAAATTAAACACTTAACAAGAATGACTATATCTTAAATTCCAGAAATACCTTATTAAGTTTCTGACAAGTGGCAGTAATATAAGTATTATGGCTAGAAATGTTAGCATTATTGCAACTACGTAAAGTGGACTGTACCCTAGAACTAAGATGATATTGATCACCTGGAGTTATTTTATGTTTATGAATGTTTCATGACTATTAAGTAAATGTGCTTTATATTTTGACATTTAAACATTACCTAAATGGAACACATGGGATGAATATACAGAGTAATTATATCTAGTGGATGTTTGTTGTGATTTTTCTAGTTTTAAAATATAGACAGTGGTAAAATATAAATCCTGCTTGCATTACCCATTGCAACAGAGCTCTAGTCTTTTCCAGTGTCATTTCAAGTTCCTTGTTGCCATAGTTGCTGCTAAGAAAATGCATTTTTCTAGAAGATTTATAAATAATGATTGCAATGTTTTTAGCTCTTTGTAGTGAAATACAATATCCAACGCCTCTGAGAAGAATATAAATCCCAGCACTAGGGAGCCATTCAGGTCACACTTGAGTCTTTTTACAAGTAGGGCAAGAAAAGTATCTCACTGGTACCCATTAATGCGCACTCTTCTGCCCACTCAAAAGATAAATTCCGTGTAGTTAGCATCTGAAGACATATATAAGACTGTCTTTAAGCTTTATATCTGCTTTTGTTACTCCAACATCTTGTTAAATTTTTTAAAAGATGGCATTTATTAACCATTCTCTTTTCTAGTATTGCTTAATGTCACCATTCTTTTAAATGATAAATTAAGAGTTTATATGAACATGTTTTTGCCAAATGCATGTACCAGTATTCTTTTTTTTTTTTTTTTTAAGATTTATTTTATTGTTTTTGACAGAGACAGAGAGAGACAGAAAAAGGGGAAGGCCCAGAGCAGGCTCCATAGTTGAGCATTATCAGTTTTCCACATGGTTTCATTCCACACAGGTGGGTGGGGGCCATGCAGTCTGGGAACTGGGCTGGGGTTCCTGCATGGGAGGCACAACCCATTGAGCCAGGAGCCAAACTTGGGGAGGGGGGCGAGAACTGAACGGGGGCCTCCCACATGAGAAGCACACCACAGTTCAGCATACCGTATTTTAAAAGGCCTAAACCTATGTTTTAACTGTAAAATTAGGGGGTCGTCTTATACGCCCGGTCGTCTTACATGCCGGAAAATACGGTATGTGTCCGCATGGGCCAGGGCTGGGGTTCGATCCCTGGTCACCCGGGGCTGCTAAGTGAGTGCTTAACCCACTGAACCATCCCGGCTTTCCCAGATTTATTCTTAATCTCTCTGAAGATTCAGGAAATTCTAATTTTTATTATAAAAGGGAATCAAAGAGATCTATCCTTGATAAACTGATATGAATTATGGCTCTTGAGTCTTGATGTAAATTGAGAAGTACAAATATTCAAGAGCCATTTCCTTTTCTCCAAAAATCAGTAACTAGTAATTGAATAATTAATTGTTATTCCACATATAGTGCATGCCATCTGAAGTAGAAAAGGTACCATGCCTCCTAAATCACCAGATAAAAGATAATGATGATAAAATAACATAAATATCTACCATCCAGAAATAAGGGGGAAAATATCATGTTTTTGAAACATACTCATACACATAAATATACACATATATAAGTGCTTTCTGGAAAAAAATCCAGTCACTGAATATAACAAGAAGAGTTACATGGCTGGATACTTTTTGTACAGCCTTTGTATACTCATATCTGACTTACACATATATAGTACATACTCATTTATTATTTGGCTAGTCTAGGCTATGGTGTAGTAACAAAACCAGATTTCTGTATCGTGACACAACAAAGGTTTGTTTCTTCCTCATATTAACATTCAACACTGTTCAATGGAAGTTTGCTTTCCTTAGTCACTCAGGAACCCTAGGCAAGCAAAGTTCTACCATCTAATGACATCGCTATCTTGTCATGATGTTTACCATGGCAAGGGAAGAAAGGGCTAGTGCTGCATGGTCCCCCACCAGCAATGAAGTGCTTTGTCCATAGTCCATTAGATATTATGCGGTTAGTCACATCACCCCGACTAATTGTTAGTGATGGAGAAGTGTATTACTCCCATGTGTCCAAAAGAGGATCAATAGCTGTGGATGAGCACTAGAAAGATCAAGCACCATGTCCTGCACAAATACTCATTCTCTTTCTTCTCTTGTACCTTCATGTCAACGCCTCTCAAAAACTCCTGTGACACTCATATACGCGGTTGTGTTCTGTATAATGACATTTCAGTTAAAGATAGGCCCTGTTACACTGGCGGCAGCCTCTTATATCTCATGCTTATGGTAACTCTTGATAGCATTATCTTCTCTGGTGCTTGACTAATCTCATGTTGTTTTATAAACTGAATATAGCCTAAGTGTACAGTGTGCATCAAGTCTACAATAGTGTACAGCATTGTCCTAGGCCTTCACATTCGTTCAGCACTCACCGACTCACACAGAGCGACTTCCAGTCCTGAGAGCTCCGGTCACGGTTAGTGCCCTATATGAACACTTTTATATTTTATACTGTAATTTTACTCTGCCCTTTCTATGTTCATTTATGTTTAGGCACATAAATATCACTGTGTTACAGCTGCCTGTGGTATTTAATACAGTAACATGTTGTACGGGTTTTTAGCCCAGAAGCAATAGGCTGTGTCCTATAGCCTAGTTGTGTAGCAGGCCAGGTATGTGAAGGTGCTCTCTGTGATGTTCCCACCTTGATGGAATTGCCTAAGGACACAGCTCTCAAAAGATTTCCCGTATGTGGTTAACTGACACATGACTGTATAACAAACTTAACCTTTAATTTATGTGTATCTTGATCAGTATAATGTGTCAATAATAATATTTTCATGTTAATAGATACCTATATTATCATTTTAGTGATTCTTTTATTTTCCTCTGAAAAAGTTGTCCACTTGTCCATTTACCACCTTCCCTTGTGTTGTTTAGTCACAGTGCTTAGTACATAGTGTGTCTAATGAATCGTACAGGATAAAGTTTTCCCTTCTGTCTTATATATACTTTCATTTGCCATGAAGTCAGTTCTCAATAAATCTTATCTCATTACTTTTGGTCATAGTCACCACTATTTTCATTTGGATCCCCTGTTTATTATACTTTGTAAAAATTTCTTACTTTTTTACATGATAACATTTTTGTGTGTGTGTGTGGCTTATTATACATTTTTGTCTTAATTTCCAAAGTGTCACATTTACCTATAGATTTCTATAAAAATTTGAAAAAAGAAATCAAATGTATAAGCTCTATCTAGTGTCTTGATAGAGAACTAAAAAATTTCATCTGACACAAGATGGTATATTTAAAAAGTGTACCACACTGAAAGTACTATGATCTGCACTTTGCTTCCAATTCTGTTAGTAACTAATGATGTGTTTTAGAGAAATAATCTAATAGAGCTCAATGTTTATTTCATCATTCCTAAACATAAAAGGGATAACAATAGATTTGTCTAAGAGTTAATAAAAAGACAAATACAGAACACATGCTAAAATATAATGGCCATCCTATATAGCTTTGTTTATTTTCCTCTCCCCACAAGCTTTGCTCTTATCTGAAATGCTGAAGTACACAGAAACTTTGTTAAATATTTGGATGTAAACAGCATTAAACTAATTTTGAGCCTTTGGTCTTTACTGGCAATCATTTAAGCTGATATTATTGGAAATAAATTAAACACAGCTCTGCAAATACACAGGCAGTTATAATTTTATAGTTTCTTAAAATTTGAATTGTATTTTTGAATTAAGAAGGTATTAAAATATATTGGATAAGATTTTGAGGAACAAATAGTATAAATTAATGCTAAAATATTTGCTGACACTCTATTTTACAATTTTTTAACATTATTTATTTGACAACACTTTATTTTTTCCCACAAAGCTCAACATTTTATACCAAAGTAGTTTGGGTTGTGCCAGAATTTTAATTAATCCCAATATGCTTACCAGGGAGGTGTTATAAGCTTATTTCCATAAACACAGTTACAGTTTTACTTTCATATCCCACCTGTATAATAAAATTACAAAGAACTTTCCTAATATTAAGATAATCTATGACAGGGAAAACTGGAATAGTTCAGTGGTTGAGCACTTGCCTTACAATAGTGAGGACTGAGCTTCCATCCCCTGCCCTGGCCCATGTAACCCCATATGCTGAGCTGCAGTCGCAACTGGTCGCTGCCAATATGGCAGAGTGGCAAAGGTTATTACCTCTCATGTGGGAGGCCCTCTGGTGTGATTCCCACCCTGTGGGGCCTCACATTCCACCTGTGTGGAATAAAACTATGTCACAGCTAATGATGTACAACTGTAGAGATTGCTTTTGGCCGTCCCCACCTCTCTCTCTGTCTCCCTTACCTTCTCTTAAACCATATAATAAATCTTGAAGAAAAAAAAAAAAAAGAAAACCTATGACAGCTATTCAATACCATCTTCTGGGAGACACACTGTTTAATAGGGCACTGTCCCTACCTTATTCAATATGATAGAATGTGGAATTATCTATGGGCTATGAGAGCAGAATGGGACATGTTGCCCAACAATAATGCCCTCCGGTATGAAGTTGGTTTTAAACTGAGCAAGATGCCTGAACTGGCCAGTCACTGGGAACTCAGAAGTCATAAAAAACTCCATGTGCAGATGCAGCATGGAAGAACACAAATTTCCAGTACTGTAAAGTGATTGATTGCGACTGGGTCACTTTTTAAAATCCTGAAACTGTAGAGAAGGCAAGAAGAAAAGGAAGCTTGGATTATAGGTAGGGCCATATTATGAAGAGAATTAAATAATCTTGGAGCTTGGACTTTGAAAGCAATCAGTAATCCTTTGGGAATGAATTAAAGCATTCAAAGAAAATTGCCAAATGCGTATTAACCTCTCCGGAATAAATAGCATATGATGACTGAGAAAGGTATCATCTCATAGTTACTGGTGATATTAGCATCCACATTTGTGTGGACTGGGATTTTTATCTGCCCTGGCATGCATAATGAATCACACAGTTTATGATTCTCCTTCCAGTTTTGTATGTTTTTATTAACTTTCACCTGGTTTTTGGTTCACAAAATATGTAAGTTTGCCTACACAGCACTAAAAATTAAGCCAGCCGTCAACTGATAAGAAGTAAAACTCTTCTTAATATTATGACCAGACAGTAAGTTTTCCTGGGTGCTTTTTTTTAATGAGTTTTTCCTGAGGGACTAAGAAATAAATTAACCAGGGGTGAGTGGACAAGAGAAAGGATGAAGGAACACTATTTTGAGAAACATGGAAAATAGCAAAATAGATTAATAATTTGTGGTTCTTCATATTAAACAAAGATTTGCCTCAGAGTTTTTAAACACTGAGATGTTTTTATTTTAAATAGAATTGAATAGACTAAAATCTTATTGTATATTCACTGAATATGACAATAAATCAATATATCTACTTTGGAGACAGAAATAGGCGGGCCCGCCTGCCTGACTACAAACTAAGCTTCAGAGTCTAAATTGTCAGCAGTAACCCAGATTATCCTTCAAATAGTTCCTAAAAACACAAGCATACCTTTCTTGATCCTCTATGTGTTATCATTGGTGTAAGAGAAAACAACAGGTTTCTTTGTCAACTGTGCATTATGAAGCCCATGGTTAATATAAATGTTAATCAGGGGTATGATAGCAGCTCCAGGGATTATGGTAATCATGTAGCATATAATGCAAGCATGAATGTTTCAATTCAAGTGTAAATATTCAGTTAGTGAAGGGTACAATCATTTTACAAACTGTGTCCATACTCACAGTTTAATAATGCCAGGGCTATAAATCCACTGTGATTCAAATTTCCCTTTTGAAAATAAAAATACCTATATTATACTAGTGCCAAATTAAGACATTGTTGTGGCAAGGAAAAAAAAAAGAATTGAATTGAGAAAGGACATAAAAATATGCATAATGCTGCCACTCTGTGTGAACACCTTTTACATCTTACTCATGCCTGGCAAGGTCCAGTTCATGCCAAGGTCCTTGTTTTTAATAAAAAGATACAACTATACATAAGAATTGTAACTGTTAAAAGCACCCTCTAATAATATGTTGTAAATATGTTTTTATCAGAAAACAACTATTCATTTTCAAAATATTTTAAATGGCAAATAATTTTCCCTTTTATGAGTGAGAAGTAAACTAATAGATTAGTTGAATTCTTATTGTTCTTTCTCACTGTTGAAAGATAATGTGGTAATACCTTGTAACTTCATTTTTGTGACTCCACCCAGCAGACTTCCCCTGAGCTACCACTGAGCAAAAACTTGACCCTCCTAACTGCAAGAAGTCTAGGAAAATAGGAAACAGGATACTTAAGATAAGTGTCAACAAATGGCAGTATGCATTGCCTAACAACTATATATGGTTGTTTTTTTATTCCTAAACATTACTGTTTGTAGTGTAAAATTTTGAAGGCAGATAAATCTTTATTCATTTTTATGTATTTTTCCCCCTTCCTGTGTGCTTTATAATTCAAAAACATTCCAATGGTTTCTTGATGAATTGGACATATTACCCTGGAAAACAATGAGTTCTTAAAAACAATAGGCATATTTTTTACAGTTTATGAATATTCATGTGGCATTGCTTTTTCACTTGTTTCTTCTTTTTTTCATCTTTCCTTTGGAAACATCAGCTTATCATATACTGTTCTCATTAACATATGTATCCTACACTCTCTCATAAATGTATTTTATTTTTTACTTTTTCTTAAAGCAAGTTTGTTTTCTGTACTATTGCTATGCAACATTATTTTGTTATCTGTCTCTAAATTGTATTATAATTCCATTTGTAAACATTTTTTTTTGCTGTTCTTCTTTTTGTTTCTCTTTGAATAATTTTTAAATGTGTCTATTCTCTCTGCTTTTTGCTCTGCTTGTGATTCATAGGGAGAATGCTCCATTATCTAATCTATTTAGTATGTCACTTTTCTGTGTTTTCCTTTTATATCTTCTTTTGGATAATATTCAAAAGTAAGCTGAAGAAGCTTTTATTTTGCTTTGTTTCTAACCATAGGACCAATGTTTGTTTTAGTTTTCTACCTTTGGTTTGTTTTTACTCATCCTTAAAGAATGTCCAGTCAAAAGATTTGTCCAATATTTGAAATTGAATGAATTGCCCTTTTTTGTTCACTTGTGTTTTCATATATATATATATATATATATATATATACATACATATACATATATATATATACACACACATATATATATATATATATATATATATAATTTATGATACAGGATGAGTATCTATGAAGAGAACCCTGTTTGTAATAAATGTTCATATTATTCCTCTGTTGTTCTGGGGTGGTATCGTTCCACATGTACTGCTTGACTCTATATTCTGAAACACAGTGTGTGAAACAAGTGAAAACAAAAACCAAAAGTGCAGTCACCTTCCTGGTTTTCCATAACACCTTCCACCTCCTTGTCTTCTGTTCCTGGGCTACCTACACAAGCTTAACTGTGAAGGGAGCCTGCATTGCATAACCAGCACTGATTCACCAAGTGGTCCAGTGGGGCCTTGCTTTAGGGTAATAGCCATAAATGCAACCTTATTCTTGGCTTTCTCTCTCTAATGTTCCACTTGTACAAAGGTGGATAGTTCGGGATAGAATTGGGCAAGAAAAAATCATATTAATTTTGAATAGGTTTGTGTTCAGAGCTTTAATTATTGTCATATTTTCCCCTAAAAGTATTACAGTTCGAAGGTATTTCTTTGGTTATAATTTTTCTCCTCGTCTTAATGGGTATTCTTATAAAACCTAGTCTAGTCTAAAGTAGGAACTCCTGTAGAGATACCTATTTAAATTGAAACTCTCTTCTTAGCTCCTACTGTTTGTCTTAAATATCACTGTGTGGTTTCTACAATGTGACTTTCTTTTTCGCTAGGATTTTTTTCTCTATATGTATTTTTGTTGGTGGGGATTTATTGGGAAGGAAAACTGCCAATTGAGAGAAAAAATCATTTGCATTTTGTAATGTTAAAATGGCAGATGCTTAAAGGCCAAAATGTTAGTTAACATTTAGTGTGTTTTTAATCAATGAGGTTAGTTTTCTAGTTTTACATAATTTTTTGAATTAGATAAAGAATATGATGATAACTAATTAAAAATTCTTAACTAGTATTTTTTTAAATCAGTATAAAATGAAATAGAAAAATGTATTATAAATTTTTATCATCTTTTATGTATTTAAAAGCACACTTTTGTTTTACTGAATTCTTTACTAAG